>JAKSZP010000776.1:0-32948 GCA_022478985.1 Massospora cicadina | reverse complement strand
GAAGCCAGCGACATGCCAAAGATGGACTTATAGGGGGTTAGGAAGGGTGGAAAGTCCAAAGGTGAAACGGTCAAGGCGTTGCCTGACCATCACATTGCCCTAGTCTTCCCTAGGGTGATAGGTGAGGCCAGGGGAGAGGGACTTGACAACACCAATTTTATGTAAATGGCAATCTGATGAATCAAATGCCTCAAAATCAGAGTTTAAATAAATCATAAGGCTGACGGGGAAAAGAAGCCTCAAAAATGGCGCTCTGGCCAACCAGATGCCACCAAACACAATATTCCCAAATGTGGTGATGAGGGATTAGACCCTCAGACACAAATTTCCAGCCAGCCAGTTATAGCTGAGCTCAATGCCCAAAAGTGTATTGACAAGGATGAAAATCCTTGTAAATGGCGCTCTGGCCAACCAGATGCTGCCAAATTGAATTATACTAAATGCAGCGATGAGGGAGCGGACTGGACCCAGATTTCCAGCCAATCAGATGTGGCCAAACCTGACATTCATGGGAGTATTGACAAGGATGAAAATCCTTGCAAATGGTGCTCTGGCCAACCAGATGTCGCTGAACAGTATATTACCAAAAGAGGCAATGAATTAATATTGAGGAATATGAGCGAAGAGAACGTCCCAGGCTTTAAGAGTAAATTAAAGCCAAAAAATAAATGCAGAAAAGTTTCCGCAACCCTGAGGGTACCTAGCCTGCGTTCAAGAACGGGCCTTGATGCCAAAATTGAGGGTCTAGATTCTCAAATATGGCCCGCCATCAGGAAGACGCCCGCGGACTCCGCGGGGAACAGGACCTGCTCTTCCCCACTAAGCTCAGTATAAATCTGAGCAGGCGAAACTGCTTTACACAGTTTCATCTTCTATAAATTAAATAAAAATTTAATAAATTCACAAGTAAGTTTTCGAATCTGCAAATCAGTTTTAGAAGGGAAAAAACAGAAAACACACATGGATAGCATCTCAGACTTAGACAAGGCCATCCAGCCCTATACATTCTCTCGGGGGTCAGGCCCTTCTTCTGAGCGCCAGCATAGTCTTGACTGTAGCCCAAACTTTCTTAGTAGGGATGTGTCAAGGGGGAGGGTTTTCAACAAGGGAAACTCTCCACTCAACTTGAGGTTTGAGAACAACAAGGAGTTATTAGCAAGATTAATGCAGACCTGCTGTCGCCGCCACCAGCCCACCCCCAAGATCACGGGGTAGAGCAAGTCCTGTAAGGCTGAGAAGTGGTCACTGAACCCAAAGTCGTGGACAGAGAAGTGCAATGGGCGTCAGACGCGGTAAGACTTCATGGGCTCTGATGAAGCGCCCAGGACCAATGAGGCTTCTTCCATTGCCAGGTCCAAGGAATGCGCCACACTGAGGTCAATAAAGTTGCCTGCCGCTCCAGTGTTGAGGAGGGCTTGCACAGTAAATTCGCCTAACTCTGAGGGGAAAGAGATAGGGAACAAGAAGTAGGCTTGATCTTCTTTATTGGGGTGGGCAAGAGAGAGGGCAGCCGAGGAGGGAGCATGACCCATCATTAGAAGAGATTGACCAAGAGGCGCCGGGATGGTCTGGAACTGGGGAGGGGTTTCTGCTTCCTCCTTGTCCCAAATGGGGCAGCAAGGGTTGATGCATATGCCCGCTCCACTCTCTTTGAGGGGGGCCTCTGGGTTAACTGGGGGGTGATAGCGCCAGGATGGGCAGGCTCTGAGCTCTGGGGATCGAGGACCCACTCTCCTGATCCAGGGTGAGAGCAGGTGGTGCTGCAGGCAGGGGCTCTTCTGAGGGGAGGGTACCCAAGGTGGGTACAGAGGGGGCGCAGAGGGCGGCGAGACCTGGGGGGCGCTTCTCTTGGCTGCGACCACTGGCAGGGGGAGAGGGGGTGGCACGTGGCCCCTCAAGAGCTGCAACAGCACACGCGGGTGTATGGAACGGCCTGGCCCCAATTGTGTGAGCCACAGAGAATGAAATTTCTAAGGACCCGGGGAGGGGGTCCCAAGATGCATGGGCAGCTGCAGTGGGGTCCAAGGCAGCTCAGAAGGCAGAGATGGCGATTTTGGGGGATGGGCACCATGGGGACCAGGACCGCGAAGGCTTTGATCAGGGAGGGTAGGTCCGCGGCTGTCTGTCCTAGTGTGAAGAGATGGAGGAGGCGCGCTGATCTAGACTCAGGGGCCTGGACTGCCGAAGTGACCAGCGCCAGTAGGGGGGTGGGGTTCCCAGACTTAGCAGCAGAGCGGAGCACTCCCCTGACCCAGCAGCGGGCATCCCTGTCTAGGGCGTCAAGGAGAGCTACGCTCTGCTGGGCATCAGAAGGAAGGGGAGATTTCCCCCCATCGGCGGTGAAGCGCACCTGAAGTTCTACAAGGACACCCAGGATTTGGTCGGCCACCTCATCAGAAGGGGTAGGGGGACTCCCAACCCTATCATATTGACTGATGGGGTGACACTTGTCACCAGGGCTCTGCAGGGCGGGGACCAGGTCAACACAAAATGGTGGCTTGCTCAGATGAATGAGTCAGCTGACCAGCAGGAGAAGGCCAGGTCGCAGAGAGAGTACGTTTAGGGTTAGGGCGTAGGCCAATGCTTCGCCAGTGCCAGAGAGGAGGGCTGAGAAGGCTAAGGTTATGGGTTGGTTCATTATGTCATGGAAATGGCTGATAAGAATTAGACTGGGCTCCCAGTTGGGGTGTGAGCACCCAGTGGAGAGCCCAGAATGCCAGGGGCACAGTGGTCCATGCGACTAGAAGAAGGGGGGATCTAGTGGGGACGTGAGGAAAGTAAATGTTTTTAAACATACCGAAGGCCCCCAAGGCAAACCAGATGGTTGCAATGGGGGCAACCGCGAGTCTTTTGGGGGCAACCTCTAAGGGCAGGAGAGGTGGGGAGGATGATGACTCCTCCAGGGTGCGCAGTTGCTGGCCTTTGGTCATGGGTAGGTTAGTCTGTGCGTCAGAGAGGGGCGGCACAGGGCCCACTGAGTGGACAGGGGTACTGTTGGAGGGGAAAATGGACCTACGACGAGTGTTAGGGCTGAGTCACCCTTGGTTGGGGACTCTGGGGCCCTTAGGTGGGTGGGATTAGCGGTGGACGAGCCAGGTTTGGGGTCTGGGCTTGCAGGCATTAGGGCAGGGGCGCCCTGAGGCTGCTCCAATAGGGTAGCGCTCTTGGAAAACATGATGGCGAAGCAAATGGACAGGTTCGCACTTGAGGGGTATGCAAAAATTGATGAAGAGTTGACTCCATCATTGAGAGTGAGGTGGTTCACCATGGTTATGATCCACTGCCATGTGGTGGGGTCAAGCAACCAGATGATCCATTTGGCAATTATCAGGATAATTATCTGGGTGGCGGCGCACTTTTCCAGATCGATCAGCTGAATTTTGAACAATAAAACAAACAGGCGGAGTCTATGGCAAAGGCGTTTGGGGTATTTGGCTTTATTTTGGTGCAAAGTGCGGGGAGAATAGAGAATGAACCAAAAACTGCCATCGACAGGGCAGTTGCCTTTAGTATTGGCCAAATAGCATAGTGGAGAGCTGAGGTATTGGGTGGTTGGGGATTGGTGATGGGGTTTGGTTGGCTGGTGGGTGGGGGAGTGAATGGATGCCCAAAATCTTGACAAAAATCAAAAAACTTTTGCTAATTTTCCCAAATTTTTGGGGCCATACCAAGTTGATGGTACCAATCCAGGCCTTGACCATTTGAGTTGGGCATCTCACACAGTTTGGATTTCCTGGATTCATCCCAGGAGGCTGTGGCCTTGGTGCTCAGCTGTCAACAACCCGGTCCAAACTCTCAATTTGATTGTCTACATGATCCAAACTCCCTGGATCCATTCTAGGGGTAGGGGCAACTGGTCCAAGTCACTTGTGGCCTGGTTCAAAGCCTGAATCAAGTTCCAATCTGATTCTCAAACCCAACCAGTCTGGACTGGCTCCGTTAGCCTGGAATTTTCAGACTGGGCTCCGATATCCACGCTGGCTGTTCCTTCGAATTTTTGGTAAGTTTCCCCTGGTTAGTGAGGGGTCCCAGGGGCCCCGCCCATGGCCCCTGGTCTGCATGATCTCCTGGCAGGTCCCTTTAGTAATTTTACCAGGGTTGGGGAGGGGGAGGGGAGAGATCTGAATATCTCTAGGCGGAAGGGCAGTCACCCAGCGCTCATCAACCACGTGCGCCAGGTTGCTCAACTGTGACATAAGGTCCACTTGGGCCTTTGGCCCCCTTTGGTCCAAAAGGGATGCTGCTTCCTGTCCAGTTGTAGGGGCTGGTCCCCAAGACTTACACTTGAGGGGGAAGTGTTGGGATTTCGCCAAATTTTCTCATTTCTGAAGATTCTACTCCACCAATTCCCTGACACTATAGGAAGGAGAGCATAATTTAGATAAATTTATCAAGGTTAATAAGAACGATCAGTTTCATCCTGATCAAGGAATAGAAGATTCAATCGCTCAGCGATTAATTAGATCAGATAGATCCTGAACCACTTTTGTAACCTATAAATATTCCATTCATCTGATAATAAAAATTAGGTCATAAATTTTACCCTGCTTTTACTTTAATATATCAGTTTTTGGAGAATCCACCTAAGTAACTTTAAGAGAAAACCTGCTCAAAAGGAAGTGTAATCCAAAACTTCCGGAAATGGGTTCTAGTTTGGAGGTGGCAAGTGGGCCTGGGCAGTTGGCATCACAATATTTACCATCACACTGGATAGGAAGAACTGCAACAATAGTACTAGGTTCCAAATAATCATAACTAATATAAAGGATAGTAAGGATCAAGTTGTATTAAAATACTTTATGCTAGCTCAAGATTACTCTTAGCTAGCCTGATTTATTTATACTATAATAATTGAGGGTAGATTACCTCAGTTGATTAGAGATGTAAGGCAATAAATTGATGTATTGAGCGTACTGCACAATGCATTTCAGTTTTAGAGTTTATATTTGTAAGTCCCAGGTAATGTCCCCTGTGTGTGGTTTGGTCACTTTTCCCATTTCCAAGTAAAAAAGTTCTGAAGAGGGTGGCTGTACCCCTCTTTACCCAGGGTGACCCCGCCCACATGGTGGATGAACGCTGGGTAACAGCTCTCCCTCTTCAGATCCCTCCCCCCGCAGCCCATGATCACCTCAGCTGAACTTGTCTGCCAGATCAAGGAAATCTGCATCAAGATCACCAAATCAAAGTTGATTGGTCTGAAACCAATTGAAAACAAGCTAATAATCAGTATCCACATAGTCAAAAAGGGTTGAAGATTGAATTATCAGCCAGAATTGCTGATGGTTATGATTCAGCCAGCAGTATGATTGTCAAAATTAATCCCCTCCTAAAATCATTGGGGATGATCCCTGACATGCAGGTAGTAGCATTGGACACCATTGACGATAGTTTAAAGCTCCCGTCTGGCAAATCAGGAGCTGTGGATGATGCAATGCTTTTAACTGAATGGATGGCCCAGCAACCGGGCATGGGTGGGTTGGGCATCCTGAACCCATTCCCAACCAATTGGGACCGCCCCTACGTGGGGTGGCCCTATTTGATTTCCATTGCTTATTGGGCCAGACATCATCACGCTAACTGCCAGAAACACAGTTGAGTCTCAGTTTGGGCATTTAAGGACAAACTGACAGCAACTTGGCCTACTGCTTAATTCTTCAATGTTGGTTCCTATCAAGCTTATCTGCCCCCATCCCCAGATACATCGCCAATTAGGTTGAACTTGAGGGACCTGACCTCAGTTTGTTCCTGCATCAATCAACCACTATTTAATCAGTTGCATCACACTGAGAGTATGTTGTTTGTCAAATTTAATCAACTTCTTTTGGATAAAACTTGCCGCTAAAAACTATCAATTTTTGACTTTATTGATATCCTTCTGGCCACATTCCCAATGGCTTTATTCTGGTGGCCTGTCAGACCCTATACTGGATGGTCTTTACCAGTACTGATGGTTACTATGGCCCCTAACATCGTCAAATGGATTCATTGATACAGATACTTGTGGCAATTCAACCCCTTTATATTAAATATCTGCCATCATTATACTGGGATATTGTGTCCTTAAATCCATTATTCCAAGTAAGGATCCGCCAGTGTTTCCTCAGTTGAATTGAACCCACCCACCGGTGACCTTGTAGAAACTATACCTGTGGTACCACCCCCTGAAGCAAGACCCCCAGTGTCTGGGTTTGTCTCCATTTGGTTCATATTTGGGTTGCTATTCACAATTGCCCTACACCAACGATTTATCAAATCCCAACTATGGCTCCATTCGACGTCATACATGCAGCAATGCCTCTGGCATTCTGGCTTGCTTTTTGGGTGCTTACGCATCCTGACTGGCTGGTCTAAACTTCTTATTCTGTTTTCATGACAATATGATCCCAAATGTGCATAAGAAGATCCTCAATGCAAATATTATTTAAGCAAATTTTTAAAAACAGTTAAAGAAGATACTTAAACTTGAATCAAATTGAACAAATGTTTCATTTAAATAGAATTGAATAGAATTAAGTGAATTGAAAAATTTTCAAAATTGAATTAATCAAAGTTGAATAACTAAAAGTTAGGAAAATGACACTTAGTTCAAAAAACTTAGAAATTGTTCAGGATCCCAAACCTGACACTATCTCACTCCTTAAAGTTTGTTTTCTCATATGATTCCAACTTTCTTCTGAAATTTTTTAAATTGGCTCTTATCTCCTAAGTGCTCTCTTCTATAGGATATCCCTTCCATTTGATCAGAAAATGTCTCTCCCCTCAGATAATCCTATCTTTAAGGATCTCTTCCACCTCATATTATTCTACATGATCTATAATATTTGGTAAGTATCTTTGCTCTTTTTGTTGATGATATAGTGTAGGCTTTCTCTGAGGGGTCAAAAGTGATATATGGAAAGTGTTGTGTGCTGGTGAACCAGAAGCAATTGAATCTGGTAGGTAGTATCAGATATTTTCTTTATAACCATAATGGCCCAATTCTTCCTGGACCCAGAATTTATTGATGGCCTCAACACTCTAAGGTTATTGGTGTCTAAGTATACATATGATCCTTCTTTCAAGTCTGGAGAATCCCTACGTTTCTTATTAGTTTGTTCCTTATAACTCTGTATTTCTTTAGCTAGATTATTCTTGTGTTACAGTTGTAGATATATATTTTCTTATGTAGCCATAAGCTGCTGTTACTGTGCTATCTTGAGTGTAACTTGGTATTATCTGTGGTTCATACCCATGATTTTCCATGAAAGGTGACATCTTAGTTGATGCATGGTATGAGCTTTTATAACTAAATTGGGCCATTGGAAGAAGTCTTGACCATTTGTCTTGTCTGGAATTAAATAGGAGAGAAGGTATTGCTATAAAACCTGATTAACTCTCTCTGTTTGTCCATCTGTCTGTGGATGAAAGGTAGTTGATAGCTTTAGTCTGATACCCAGAAGATCAGAAAAAACTCTCTAAAACTTAGATGTAAATTAAAACCCTCTGTCAGATATGATATCTGAAGGACAGCCATGGTTAGGATAGACGTGTTTAGTGAATAGATTGGCTGTCTCCAAAGCTGAAGGCACCCCAGAACATGGGACAAACTCAGAAGCTCTAGTTAATCTATCCAATACCACCCATATTGAAGGATATCCATCACTTATAGGTAGGTCTGTTTTGAAATCCATAGATATTCTTCTACCTGGACCACTAGAAATTGGCAAAGGTTGAAGTTTTCCAAGTGGTTTCTAAGTAGATACTTTGTTTCTTGAACATTTTTGACAGGCCTGAACATAGTATTTCACATCATTTGTCATTACTGGCCACCAATAATCATATTCTATCAGTTTGAGTGTTTTCTTTGGACCCTCATGACCTGCAGCTGGACTTTCATGGAAGCTTTTAATTCCTTCCAATTAAGATTGTAAATCTGGGACCCAAAATACACGTTGCTAAAGTATTTCTTGGTCTGATTACTAGTGCATGAGGGAGTCCAGGAAGGTAGTCCCCTTTTAGCATCTCTTGGTACCTGTGGTTTTTCCTTTGTGCTACCTTTAGTTGGTTTTCCAAGTAAGTCTCTGCCTGTTGCATGGCTAGGAAAGAAAAGAAATATTTGTCTGGTTCAATCACAGGTCTAGATTGTACTTCAAATATCCATCATCATTCTCACCATGGTTCTCTCTTCTGCTAAGTGCATCTGAAACAGTATTAAATCTTCCTGGCTTTAAGTCAATGTAGAAATTATATTTGGCTAAGTCTAACGCCCATTGTGCATGTCTCTGACTGACCTTTCGGCTTTCTTTGAAATATATAAGCTTTTATGATCCTTTCTAATAGTTGTAGGGTGTTTACTCTATTCTAAGTATCGTCTCCAGTGTTCCATAGCCTTAACAATGGCTAAAAATTTTACTCATAGATTTTGTAGTTCCTTTCTGCATCCAACATCTTTTGAGAAAAAAGGCCACAGGATGGGCTTTTTTATCTTCCCCCTCCTGAAACAGAAATGCACCATAGTCTAATTCTGATGCATCTGTCTCAAGAAAAAATTTCTTGATTGGATCTGGTCTGATAAGAACTGGAGCTGCAGTGAAGGCTTCCTTTAAGGCTTCAAAAAAACTCTTGAGCCTTTTGCGTCCAAATGCAAGGTACTGAGTCTGAAGTAAGGTCTGTCAAGGGAAGAGAAATTGCTGAAAAGTTGAATAAATTTTCTGTAGAAGTTTGAAAGCCCAAGAAAGGCGCGCAACTTAGTTCTTGTTGTATGGCGAGGCCAATCTGTGACTGCTGATATAATGCTAGGCGAATTGGAAAAACCCCTTCTTGGATGGCATACCCAAGGAAGTCTATTTCTTTGCAGAAAAACTCACATTTTTCTAACTCGGCATACAAGTTGTACTCCCTAAGTCTCTGGAGCAGTACCTCCACATGTTCTACATGGGTCCCCATATTCTTAGAATATATGAGAATATCGTCCAAGTAGACTTTAAAAAAACTTATTTTCAACGTGTGGAAAAGTACTTATGTCATCAAGGCTTGTAAGGCTGCTGGGGCATTACATAGCCCAAAATGCATTACCAGATATTCGCAAAGTCCAAATAGTGTCCTAACAGCTGTCTTCCGTTCATGTCCTTCTGCAATTCTGACTTGATTTATGCATTCCTTAAATCCAATTTGGTGAAAATATGAGCCCCTGTTAAACTAACAGTTATTTTTTAGGCTGATGGGACTTAATATCTATTTTCACTGTGATTGGGTCTAGATTAGAGTAATCCACACAAGGTCTCAGGCCTCCATCTCTTTTCTTGACAAAAAATAAGAGAATAGCATGGTGAGTTTGACCGTCTCATTAATCCATTGTCTAAGTTTTCTTTGAGATATTGTTTTAATAATACTCCTTGTTGGTGAATTTTAGGAAAAACATTCCCCTAACTAGGCATTTTCCTGGCACGATTTCAATTTTCAAATCACAATCCCAGCGTGGTGGCAGGGTCTTACAATTATCCTCACTGAATACATCTTGGTAGCCTTGTAGCTCCTTAAGTAGGTTTGCTATTTCCTGATTGTTTGCAAGTGGCTCAATGGAGCGTATCCAGGTGTGTCTAATTGTTTCCATCCCTGTCTCTAACTTTACTGAACTTGAAACTCCTCTCTTGTAGAAGTTGGCAGTTAGATTTTCCCAGTTGCTATTACAACGGGCTTTCTGTCACCATGGAAACCAAGTACAACTGGGAAGGTTATTTTGTCCATTAATGAAACCTTCTGACTAAATCTGCATCCTCCAATGTTGACCTTGAATTGATATTCTGCCACTTGAACATCCAATACTGTTTCATCTGCTAATTTGGCCTTCTTCTTAAGAGAGGAGACCCCTTGCAAGGCTTTGAGGATGCTGTAGCCCTTGAAATTGGCCATGGCCCCAGTGTCCAATAGGCCCAGGTTGCAAATTCTTGGCCCCTATTATACAAGTGTATCTGAATAGTAGCTTAGAGTTGAGATGAAACTTTATTATCACTACAAATTTTACTAATTTTTTAGAATCTTGCCCGCTTGTCAAGTTATAAGGTGGTGGACTAATATTAGATCATGCAACAACAATATGACCCTTGTCTCCACTGTATATACAACTTCTCTCCTGAATTTGACGTTTCTTTTCCTCGGGTATAAGTTTAAATCCTCCTCATTTTTTAGAAATAGTTATCGAAAAAGTTTCCTTATTTTGATGTACTCCCACTGTGGAATTCTTGGCTCGTCTTCCTGTTCTATCTTAGAGTTGCAAATCTTTGGGTACCTGTTCAAACTTACGCCCCATAAGCACAATTCCTTTACTAGGTCATTATAAATTTCTTGCAAGTGATTATGGGTTAGTAATTCCTTATATTTGGAGCCAATTTCTCCTGAATCAGGAAAATGCTTCTGTGTCATCCAGGTTTAGTTGTTTCTTTAGACTGGTAAAATTGTCACAATAGGGCCTTATTTTGTCAGAGCGATGTTGAGGCTCATACATCTGCTGACGCTTTTCAAGTATGTTAGTCATTGGACTGACTCGAGAAAGTAGTTTCTGAAAAAAACATGGGTAATTGTGTCGCAAATCAGGTTCCTTTAAAATTTGCCTTGGCAAACCACCGTTGGGGTTTCCAATTAGCTGCTTAGCTAACTGATTGACTTTCTTTACATCTGCTGCAAACCTCCTTGTTTCAGCTAGAATCTGATTTTGCAAATGAGAGAATATCTTGAATGTCTTGATGCTCACTACTAATGGGTTGCATCTATGACACCTGGTTCATTACTATTGTATGAACCTGGCAGGAATAATTGGGCTCACCATAAGTTGGCTGGTAACGTTGCTGAGTAGCTATTCTTACTATGTGGTAGATTATGAGGCCTTTAAATAAAAAAGCACAAACAAGGTGGTAACAATTAATAGTATACTGATAGGGGTGACCACTGAACCGCCTGAACTGTCCTGAATGAACCAGCCCAGTATAGAAGCTAGCATATTGTAAGGCACCATCTTGGAGATTACTTTTCATTATGATATGGAGTATAAAAGCCTTGAAATTAAATCCAGTTAGGTTTGTGGTCACTGGTACCCCCACCATGAGAACCTGTGCAAGGTGAGCAAAAAGAGAGTAACGTCCTAAATGATTTCTGAAACAATTGAGAATCATGTACAGAACTATACACCCTAGAAGGAAAAGGGGTGCATAGTAATACATGATAGGTGGAATGTTTGCTGGCTTTTTGAAAGGTCCTCCCTTTGGAAAGTTATTCCATAAGAAGTTCAATAATGGGTTCTGGTTTGGATGTGGCAAGTGGGACTAGGCAGTTAGCATCAATAGATTTACCATCACACTGGATAGGAAGAACTGCAATAAAAGTACTAGTTCCAAATAATCATAACTAATATAAAAGATAGTAAAGATCAAGTTTTATTAAAATCCTTTATGATAACTTTTCTTTCTCGTTGCAAACACTTTTGCAACCTATTCAATTCAAGACTAAATCTAGTTTGATAATCTCATAGAGGAGATTAGTCTGCGCCCATGTCTGGGAGCAGTTGGGCAAGCAAGGCAAGAGGAGCAGGCGGAAGGCCCACAGCCTCTAACGTTTGAAAACGCGTCAGAGAATCCGGCAGAATAGAAAAAATTCTAAAAAAACTGACGGTCACAATTTCCCCAGAGATACTCACGTGGCAAGCACGATGCAATCAGTACGTCAACACGCCACACTCCCAGCCACTTTTGTCAGTGGAATTCATAGTCTGTGTGTATCTGGACATCCAAAAAATGTCCTTATGGGAAAAATTTTGTGAAGATGTACACAAAATTTTCCCAACCGCGGTGTACATTGCACCTCACTCCATGTCGCATGGTTGGCTGGACCTAGGTTTTGAAAGCAAAATAGCAGCAGATGAGGCTGCAGCAGTGCGCATAGTGGTCAACCTCCCCGAAGGGCAATGGGTCATCGAAACCAAACGCACCAGATGGACAAAATCAAACCAAATTTTCCTCACATTTGACTTTTTGCCTAATATGGTAAAACGTGACATTTTGGAGCAACACCTGAAAGATGGTCTCGCCATATATGGCGAAATACAATCTTTCGAAATGCAACATTTCACGCTGATGCCACACCTGTGCACTGGCAAAGCCATCGCAGTTCTGCCCCAACTGAGGAGATCGCGAAGGACCTAACCCAGATCCCACACTCCACCTTTATTGACATTGCAGGGCATACCACCCACCCATTCTGGATAACCGTGGACAGCGCGCCCCCCATTTGCACCCACTGTGACGCGTTTGGCCATAAGGCGCATGCATGCCCCATCAAGGAGGGCGTCACATTCCAATAGCACCCCTCAGCGGCCATGGCCAGTGGAGAGGCGCACTATGAACCAACCGCAAGCACCAAGGAGGCTTTCCCATGGGGAGCACAAGGCTGCTACCTATTGGTAAAGCCCATCTCCCCGCAGGAGTGGAAGAAGTCCAAGCAGGCCTGTAGGGCTGTGGCCAAGGAAGCGGCCAAGGCCATCACCACCATCCCACACTCACAACGCCAGGAGGACATGGAGACCTTTGTGGTGGAAGCAACTCGGGAATTCATCACCCAATCAGATTGGGAGGCCCATGCTGAGCGGGCCACTCAATCTGAGGATCCAATGGGAGATTTGATCTCACCTAATAGCTGCACCCAAGCTCTGGTCAAAACTGACTTGGGATCTATCCCAACCAAAAAAAATTTTTTGCCCCACTCAATGGTGCACTGAACTTATCCGCACCACAAAAAATTCGTCCGACGTCAGGAAAACAAAAAGCGAAGGCCAAAGCCAACGTGACTCTTTCCACAAAAATTAACAAAAACCCCAATAGCGTTGCTGCTAATACCCGCGCTGCTGTGAAAGCCCGTGGGGACCTGGAAGAGGCTGGTGGGCCCGGGGCCCACCCCTCACACCTAAGGTGCGATGGGGGAAACCTTCACTCTAGGGATGCTGAATATCGCTGGACTCAAGGCCTCCCCGTCCCAGGCTAGGAAACTGAGTTTTTTACAAAACAATTTACCCGTGGATATCCTGGCCATCCAGGAGTCCCACTGTCCACGAGGTTCTGAGGAAGCTTGGAAAACAATGCTCCTACCATCCCAATCTTTTTGGTTGAAGCACTGTGGGGTGCTAATTTGGAAAAATAATTTTTTCAAATTCACATCCTCAGAAACATTCCTAAATGGCCAAGTGCTTGTTGTCACCTTCTCGTGGGCCGACGTTGTGCACACAATTGTCAATATCTACACCCCAAATGGTGCACACGAGCGTCGGGAATTTTTCTCATCAGTCAAATCCCTCCCACTACCCCCCAATTCTTTCCTAGTTGGCAACATGAACTGTTGGCTAACCTCACCAATGGACCGGTGGCTGCCCTCACCCCATGCCCCACAGGGTCACATAGAACTACGCGTTCTAAAAGCCACCCTTGGGTTAATGAAAGCACTGCCATGACATGCCCCACTGCTCGAAAACATGATGCATCCCCACGTCCACAACAGCCAATTAAGGTCCATGACCCGCATTGACCTTATTCTAATGCCGGCGAAATTCCAGCCCCGCATCTCCCACTTCAAAACAATGAAAGTGGAATTCTCTGACCACTGACTGGTCTCGATAACATACCACTTACCCATCACAGTTGCAAATGCCCCACATTGGTGTAAAATCCGCCCCCCAAGCTCGCATCACCAGGATTTTCCACGTGGGTAGAAGAGGCAACTTTGGCGAAATCATTTGTTGCACCGTTTTGCATGGACCCCATTTCCACATGGGCAACTTTCAAAGAGGACACCATCCACCACTATTGCCATCTCTCCTCCAGATGCTCACGAGCCACATAGGTGGTTATCTCGCATGCGCTGGCGGAATTGGCCCACTTGGAGTCCAACATTCCAGCCACAGGATATAGCCCTGCATGGGGCCTGAAGTGGTTGGAGGCAGCCGCCCACCTCAACGCACTTGAAAGGCAACACAAACATCGGGTTTGTGTCCAATACAGGGCCACACGCATCACTAAAGGTGACAAGTGCACCGCATACTTCTTCAAAAAAAATTTTGCACCATGCCAGAGCGTGGCCTGCACACAGGTGCGAAGATTGGATAATTCCATTGCGGACACACTGGCTGAAGTGGCAATCAAAATGCAAAGATATTACTCCAAGTTATACTGAGCCAAACCAATTCAGCTGGCTGAAATGGTGGAATTTCTCAACCGAGCTCATATCCACACCATTTTCCGATACCCAGAAATAATGAATTTAATTACTCCGAAAAATTATGGACAGCCATTTGCAGTGCGCCAAACCAAAAATGCCCAGGCCCAGATGGCATTCCATATGAGTTCTACAAAAAATATTTAAAATATATCCCCATTGCTGCTAGCCTCACTCAACCAAAGCCTGTTGGAAACGCGCCTCCTACCAGGAGGACATGAGGCCTTTACTGTCACACTCTTCAAGAAAGGGGATAAGCTTGACTTAGCCAACTGGCGCCCCATTTCTCTAACAAACACAGACACCAAAATTTTTAACAAAAATCATGGCTAACCGTTTAGGGACTGTAGCATCTGCCACCATCTCCCCAGAACAATTTGGTTTCATCCCCAGAAGGTCGATTTGGATAAAATGTGCACTCTGTGGCTAATGTGTGTCAGTCCACAGCCTCTGGGGCACTTGTATTCTTGGACCAACAAAAGGCCTATGATAGAGTAAACTGGGAATACCTTAGGGCCTGCCTCCATCAATTCCGCCTACCCCCCCGCTTCATAAACTGGGTGATGCTGCTCACGGAATCTGCAACAATGGCAGTGCGTGGCCCAGGCTTCCTAACGGAAGTAGTCCGCCCTCAAAGGGGCCTGCGACAAGGGGACCCTCTCAGCCAACTCTTATACAACTTCAGCCTTGACCCACTACTGCGAAATGTGAATGCCCACCTCACTGGGGTCCATGTGCCAGGCCAAACCCCAGTCAAGATGATGGCATTTGCAGATGATTGCGTGGTGGGGGTGTCTAATAACAAAGATGCATGCGCGCTTGAAGCCCTCATCCAGGAATATTCCCGGGTAAGCAACGCGAAACTTGACGCCTCCAAAACCGAAATCATCCTCCTTGGTCAGTTTCAGAACTGCTGGGCCCCAGCAAGTAGTTCCCAACCTGGCCCATCTGCTCGCCCACATCCACGCCTTACTAACTCAACACACACCGCTCCACTGGTGCTCCCCTTCGTGCCACGTCCTACCATAGGACCAGTGCGCCATCTGGGCGTGTGGATGGAGGCAGGCGGATATGCGTCCACAGTAATGGAGTGCCATATACTGGACAACGTGACGAAGCGAATTGCCTCTCTCAGAACCCACCCTACTACCCTCACTGGCAGAGTTGTTCTTGCCAACTCTATGCTCCTATCCAAAGTCTGGTTTGGAGCCCACGCCATCCCCTTCTCCCCAAGCTTCTTCAAATCCCTGTATGCTCTGCTGCAAGGATGGCTTTGGTCAGGCCGCCCTCCACCAGTACGGTTAGAGGTCATGTTTGGCCCTCATCATCAAGGTGACATGGGCCTTCTTGACTTCAAAGCCCATGCTGCCAAGATCCTGGGCACCTGGATCGCGGCCGTCACCACTCCTACACTCCCATCCCAACACTGGTCCCATGTGGCCCGCTCCAACTTCTCCTGAGCCTTGGGCCTCAATAATTCATAAAACCCTCACTCCCTGATGAAATACCTCACATCACACACATTGGCCACAGGTCCTCACGGGACTAAAACCCACTACAAATGAATCCTACTCTCCATGCAAAGCGCAGAGTGGAGAATTCATATTAGTGGACATACAACCCGAAGAGGCCGCCCCTCTCCTCAGTTTACACAAGAGGTACAGGGGCTACCCATCCATGATGGCGTGATCCCCATTCGACCCCAAGTCCTATCCAGGGTGGACTACCTGGATATGATGGACATCCCTTATTCCACTGAGAACCAAAAGACTATCTGGAAATACGCACACCACCCTCTGTTGCAGCCTCAAGTCCGCTCCCATGTGTGGCGCTGCCTGAGGCGGGTGTATCGTACAGCTGAGCGCTCTAACGCTTTACACTCATCCTGTGTCATTTGTGGCCAGTATGGAACGCTGTTGCACCGCCTGGAGAAGTGCCCCACCTCTAAAGTGATATGGCGCGAAGTCCAACGTCTGCTAGGCCAGGATCAAACACATCCCTTCAGTCTATCAAGAGATATGTTTGCTTCATCAATGGCCTTCCCCCTTCCACCCTCCCTCCGTGCTCTGGTGGTTGCAATCGCCATGTGGACTATCCATACGATTGTCTTGGATGCCATCGCTGGCTCCATCCCCACCCTCCCAGAAGCTGTCCACAGATTCCAGTCTCATTTGGTGGACCACTTTCAAGCGTGGATGTTTGGATATCTCCCACCGCGTCGCTGACAGCTGGTCTCCTCCTGGTTCCCAGTCTGGTTCATCATATCAGACCCCTTCCTTCTCACGTGCTCAATAGTGGCTACGGCCCCTTCACACGTTCCCTCCCCTCCCCATAAGCGGCGTTCCCACTGGCAACAAGAGATAGCATCGCTTCTCTGGGGTGCCCCCCTGGTACTAAGTTTATCTTTCCTGAGTCATATTCGGAAGTGTCCATCCCATGGTCGGCCTTCCCTGCAATAGATTTAAATTTAAAATTTAAAGTCCTTTATAATAGAATTAAGATTACTCCAAGCTAGCCTGGTTTGTTTATACTATAATAATTAAGGGTAGATTATCTTAATTGATTATGGCTGTAAGGCAACAAAATGTTGCACTGAGGGTAGATTACCTCAAGTGATTAGGGATGTAAAGCAATAGATTGATGCAATGAGGGTACAGCACAATGCACCTCAGTTTAATAGTACATATGACCCAAAAGTGCATAGGAAGACCCTCAATGCAACTATAATTTAAGCAAATTCCTAAAAAGGGATGATGAGGATAATTAAACTTGAATCAAATTGAATCAAAGGTATGTTCCATTTTGAATTAAATCAAATTGAATAAAGTGATTTAAAATCTAATCAAAATCAAACAAATCAAATTTGAATAACTAAAGCTTTAGGTAAATGACACTCAGCTCAAAAGAACTGAGAAATTGTTCAAAATCACAATTCTGACAAACTCTTACACACCATAAGTTTGGATGTGGTAGGTCCTCTACCTCAAACCACTGGTGGTAATTTTTATATTTTGGTCAAAATTGATTATTTCACCAAATGGGTTGAAGTTGTTTCTCTCCCCGCTCAGAATGCCTAAGCCACAGCTACCTTCTTACATTAATATATCTTCACTTGGTAAGTTGCTCCAGGTCCTCCTTTATGTCAATAAGAAAAATTTTACTATCAAGTGGTAAATCTCCTTGCCACCTCCATGGGAACACAACAATTCTTCTACGCCCCCTATAACCAATCCTCAAATGAGGCTGTAGAAAGAGTTGATTGAACTTTTTTATACTACAAAAAAATGGCCAATTTTTACCCTCTTCACTGGGATCTATACATACCCAGCTCGCTCCTGGCCTAACATATCAGTTACCATCACATCCTCAGATTGTCCCTTTTCCATGTGCTGTATGGTTGAGGACCTGGGGTGCGGACTATTTTAGCCAAAGATATTTTCTCTGACTGAACTGACCCTGACCAAGTCATGAAAATGTTATCCCAGCACATCATCCAATTGCAAACAGAGGCTATGACTAAGTTGCAAAAAAACTGTCTTGAAAGAAGTTTAAGCTTCTAATGAGAGCTAGGCCCCTCTCCCTTCTTTAAAATATCAGATTTGGTATTGTATTACCACATTTGGATTACTCCTAGGAGTGAGAAACTTGAGTCAATCTGGGAGGTACCTTTTGTAGTCACATATAAGCAAGGAGATTAATACTATATCAAATTCCTTGCTTCTGGAATTACCATCAATTGTGTTCATGGCCAGTTCTTATTCCTTTATTCACCTCCTACAACTCTTAAAGGGGGTAATGTTGGACAATTACAAGTCCAATATTGTGAGAAGAGCGTTTTTGATTTAAATAATAATAATATCAGCTAAAGACCCTGGCTGAGTCTTGGTGGAACCCCTTGAATTGGGGTAATGCTATTCCACTCACTTCTCAGCCAAATCGTTCAATATTCATTAATAAGATTGCGCCGACCCAAAGCAAATGATGGGAAGACATACTGAGGCTCCTCCCCAGCCCCTCTGCAGTTCAGTTCATCACCTAAGCGGAGACCACCCCCTTTTATAGGGTTTGAGGGGGTCCCACAAAGTTTAATTATTGTTTTCCATGGTGGAAGTATCAACTTTATTAAATCCTTGCCTCACGAATTTTCCTACCCACTATTGACCCTCCATTGGCCGTTCCATTGAGGTGAGGTGGTTTTGAGAGTTCTGATAGGTTAAAGCCCCATATTGCCTAATTTGGTTTTCAAAACCTAATCCAAATTACTCAGCACTCTCACTTTTAGCCTCAATACCATATTAAAAGTAAGCAATGAAGTATTGAGAGGGTTCCCTTTTTTAACCCTCAGGTTAACATAATAAAAACCTTAAAAACCCCACTTTTAATAGTGTTACAGTTTGTTTATTCTTATATAAGTGGTTTATAAAAATCACCTTGATAAAATACCCTAGAAGTTGAGAATAATATTTCTCTTGCAATCATATTGTTGTAAAATTCAGGTGTCAAAACGCACCAGCAAGTTTACTAACCGCCTGATTCCCAACATGATAACAAACTTCTAAAAGAGAAAACAAACCCTCAAACCTTTTCTGAATCCGCTGATCTATCTGAAAAAGGCGCCAATACCTCTGAAAAAGATCCTGCATTTTGGAGGTCATTGTAAACTGCCACCATGACCAAAGAAACAAGTATGCTGAAAGCCTTTGCATTCCGCTGCACCAATAAGAATATCTCCCTATATGACCCAATCCTTTTTTTCTTTCAAAAAATTACCCTAAGCGATCCCAATTCTCATAATAAAACTATATTTTCTGATTTTTAATCAATAAAGGTACCTTCAGTTTTTCCTAGTTACAATTACTAGAAAATTTTGCCTGTTTTATACAAAGATCTTGCCTGGATAAAGTGAACAGAGATTGCCTCAATGATGTATTTCAGTTGAGAGATTGGCTTAGGGAAGAAGTGACCCTAAGATATCTCCACTGGAGCTACATTTGACTATTAATCAAGTAACCTCAAAAGGTTACAACCTTTAAAAAACAGAAAACCCAAAACTAGTGCTCCTCACCAGGTCCTTTCAAGGTTATCTGGTGAAGACCTATCTTCTGATAAAATAATTTCAGCAACAACAGCCCTCCCAATCTGGAGGAGAACATGTGTTTGACCATATGGGTCATTACCAATAAACAAGATATGCCTCTACCTCACATTCAGGAGCTTGAAATTAATGTGACAATGACCCTTACTATTTCAGCCCCAGATGAATCACTTTATCAAATCCAGGCTTTTGATGTCACTAACACTGTCTCAGTGTTACTGGTTTGAACTATCGCCCATGTTGGGAGATCTAGCTGTAGACATTTCACATGAATTGCTATTATTATGACACAACTATATTCTTCACCACGTCTTCCTGGCAATGAAGTAAGATTAGCCCAAACAGACTTCTACCTTTGTTTGTTCGTTCACCACGCTTTACTTCATCAAAGGCAATTAATTGGGCTACACCACTTGGGGATCCAAAAGCAGCTCATACTTTTCCATCAAATTTATGCCCATCTTTTTGAGCTGTATGAAGACGCGTCTGATTTCAGTCAAGATAATTTTGAGGCCATTCTGGAAAACTGCTGGGAGATCAATGAAGTCTAACGTCATTTGACCCAGTTTTACACTGAGATATCTAATAACTGCAAGGAGAATTTCCCCAGAAGATGATCCATGCAGCTACTGAAATGGACCATGAGTGGAACGCGCTTATCTAACCTCATTGATAGAATCTCTGAGAATCATCAAACCATTGATTCCCAATTGCTGCACTAACTGCCTGGATTAAGCAGTTGAGTGAATAAACCGCTATGCCACCAATCCAGGAAGTCCTTATCTAAAAGGATCTCCAGGCGAAATTGGACCTAGTGGGAGGAAGAAGAACAATGACCCCTGAGCCTGAAGGTCCCGTGGTCCTCATGGATCATACCCTCTGTTAGACGTTCCTTTGAAAAAAGCCACAAATCCCAGATAAAGGCTCTTGAGTGACAACTTCTAATGATGGCCCAAGGTGCATAGATGACTATTGAAGGGGATCATCTTGATGCAGATTTAGTCTTTATCTCCTTATGCAATAAGTATGCAAATATGACTGCAATCTGTGTAAACCTGATTGACTAACAGGCTCAAATTAATCATCAGCTTGAGCGGATGAATGCTAAGCTTCAGATAGTTGAGGCTAAACAATATTCTAGCTCCCCTTAATTAGCCCATAATCTGCCCAGATCAAAAAAATCCATTGACTTCTAGATATTAAGGCTCCACTTACGCACTTCAATGACTGTTACACCTCTCTCCAGTACAAGATGGATGAATTTCGCCGCCAATTTGAAAAGGCTATTCTTATACTGAATTAGGTGCCACAAACCACATAATCTGAGCAATCATCTTTTCTGGCTATCCATGTCCTATCCAAACCTGTTAAATGCTTAAGAACAAATTTAAAGAGAACTAAGTGCCAAGGGTCGAAACTATTCAGTCATATCTCTTTGTGTATGAAGGTGCAATGGAACTGACTACAGATTGTCAGAAATGTCAATACATTAAACATATCTGGATGGCAAAGCTCAGAAGATCATGATGCCATACTTCAAGAAGTTTACCACTTGAGCAGCTATAAAGTATGAACCTATTAAAGAATTTGGAAGTAACCTCTTCCTTTCTAATATTAAACAGGATTTTATGCAAATACGCCTAAGACATGAGTAAACCAAAATTAAATTAGCTGAGCATTTTTATCATTAAGCACAAGCCCTTGCATCCCATGATTTAGTTAGCTTAAATTATGCCATAGCAGCCATCCTCTCAGCGTATCAACACAGTAACAATCTTGTGCTATATTTTAGAATGCCAAGAAAATGTACAAGATGTCCTCCATATCAAGGAATCTATAATGAAGCTGCCTGAGATAAAAGTACGTCAAACTATATAATAAGGGGAGCTGGCTTCACATGCATGCAATTGAATGATTCCAGAGATCTAAACACCATCACGATCTTTGCTCTTATTGTGGGATTTTTGGCCATCAGGAAGAACATGTTGGCCCCCCTTGGGTTGGGACCATCTAGTACTAAAAAAAGAAGGACATGTTGGAAGAAAAAGGATGATGAGGCGGAAAAAGCGGAGTCAGCTTAGGTGTGACACCCTCTGTTGATGATGCCACGCCTCAATCTCAATCTAATGCCACTTTGCATGTTGAAAGTTAATTTTTATTTAGACCTGACAAACTGGATTTCCAAACTTGCTGATTTCAAATAAAGGTTTAGCTTCTTATTGCTCTTCCCTTTCTGGGCTTATTCTCCAGAAAATTCAAATTTACTCAATCCCTCAATTTTGGTACCAGAGTCAATTGAGTAGTAGTCATCCATAAAGTGAAAATTTTGGCCATAGACCATACCGTATCTATAATTTATTGTCATATCTTCCCAACTAGTAAAATGGATAAAAGTAGCTCCAGATCAAAACCACACTTCAGATTTTGGTATCTATGTCACATTAGACTCACTCTCTGGGAGCCTACTCTCCCTATTGCTTTCAGTTTGGATCTCTGGTAGTGATGTCCCCAGCAATTATGCTAGAGAGCGATGGTTATGACCTTCTCAATGTCACACAATACCTTGTTGAATTTGTTAACTAATTAAATCATAAGGATATATATTTTTATAAATTGGGATATTGCTTCTCCTAGTCATATAGGATATCCTAAGAAAAAGTAAAGAGTAAGTCTAGGAGTTGTTTACCAGAACACCCAAACAACATTAATTGGCTAGAATACCAAGTAGTTGGGCTGAAGGCCAAATTGCCCCCTTCCAATGCAGAGGTTCAGTATGGGATGCCTGTGTATACAACTAACCATGTACCATTACTTGAATCTCAGATTTAGTGGACATGGGGCTTTAAACTATTGTTCTGCTGGATCCTCAACTGGATATTCTAGGAGATCTTAATACAGCCATTTGGAAGTCTCTTACTTGCCTTGAGGGTGCTGGATCTAGCTTACCAGGGCCCTTTAACTATCTTGATGTCTAACATTACTTGATCAACTAATTCAGATAACTTGAGACTGACCTGTTGCGTAAATCAAAACTCTACAATATGATCAAGTTAAGTCCATCCTCGGGTGTGGAACTTTGAGTGACTTGGGAATTGACAAAAGTTCTACAATAGCCAAAGTCAAAGTAAAGATCGTTGAAACTTTCTTCCAAGTAACAGAAACAAGCAGATGCTTCGATCAATGAGTATGATGACACTCTTTCCACATAGCCATACGATTTTGGAATGATGAAGGGGGTGCAGAACAGGGTGCTTACTGGTGACGCCCCTCTGATCAGTGCTTGACCCTGCCAGAAGTTTATTGTCAAAGAAGCACAGATTGTGACAGAACTAAAGAAAAACCTGGACGCCAAATTTTTGAGACCGTCACAAAGACCCTGGGCCTCCTCATTGCTGTTTGTGAGAAAAAAGGATGGAGGGCATAATGTGGTTATATATTACCGCCATCTGAATGCCATCACTTGAAATGATAGTTACTTGCTAACCATAATCATTGTTTCTTTATGACTTTTAGCTGATCTCAGTTTTCTTAGCAGTGGATCTCACAATGGGTATTTGCAGATTGAGCTTACACTGGATGATATAATTAATGAGCCCTATGTTGGATTTTGGCCTCAGGAGATGCTTGCTTGGTGCATGATTTACTGAAATTAACAATAGGGGATAAATAAACAAGCATAATAAAGATACTTAGCTGTAAAAATTTAAAAAATTTAGGGTTTTTAAGTTTTTTATTAAGCAGCGCTGGGGATAAGATAAGAACAAACCCTCTTTATATCCAACCGATCAGTATTTAAACTGAATTGAGGGTTGAAGGGAATTCAATGTAAGTCGGAACAGCTTGTTACATTCCAAAGTGGAAATATTAAATACAACCTATCAAAGCTCAAAAATCGCCTCCCTTTAGGCTGACTGATGGATGGGGAGTTATTATTTGGCAAGATATAACCGTGGGGTAATGACTTAATAAATTTCACCCAATTCCCATTAGATAAATATATTGCATATTGGGGACCCTCACCACGCCTATAAAAGGTGGCGGTCCCTGCGTAAGTGCTTGAATGGGGACTGGTAGTGGCTGGGGGAGATCCATCCAATGGACGCCCCAGAGTCCACCATGTGGTCAGAATAATCCAATTGCTTAAATTAGTTTTATTTGTTTATGAGGTATTTGAAATATTGTTACCCTAATTTTGGGGTTCCATCGAGAATTGGCTAGGGTCTTTTGTCCAATAAAATCATTATTAATATTTAAATCAATAATAGCAGTATCAGAGACCAGTGAATGACCAACATTTTCCCTTTTCGGCCAGTTTGTCTCACAACATTCTTATCAGAAAGCTGGGAGGGCAAATGTCTGACATCACCCCCTCAAGAATGTTGGGGGAAGAATAGGGCCGTAGGAAACAGCCATGTACCCGATTGATGGTAACTCTGGTAGCAAGGGATTCTTTGGAGTACTCCTCTCCTCACTTGTAAGTAACTACAAAAGGGCCTTCCAAAAAGACCCTAGTTTCCCCCTTCTTGGGGTGATATGGTTGTGGTAGTTCAGCACCAAGTCAGATACTTGGAAGGAAGTAAAAAAGGCCTTGAGCTCATTAGCAGCTTGACCCTCTTTTGTGACAGTTTTTGTCAAGTTGGTCATCGCTTCTGATTGTAGATGAATTATGTGCTGAGCCAACTTCTTCATGGCTTTCTCCAGGTCATTCCTATCAGTGAGAATGTCTTTAGATAATAATGCTGGCGCCCCAGGTTCCCATTTATACAACACACGTTAAGGAGACATTTTAAGGATCTGGTGGTAACAGATATGGTAGGCCATGAGGGCACTTAGTAAGTACTGATCCCAGTGGAGGGGATCTGAAGTGGCCATTTTCCATAATATGGAAACCAGGGTCCCATTGGCTCTTTCCACGGTACCATTGGTCAAAGGGCTGTAGGGAGAATAAAAGAGATGTTGTGTGCCCATGGAAGTCGCGAGAATCTTCACCTGAGAGGTGAAGTTTCTACCATTATCACAGAGCAAGACTTGAAAGCAACCATGTCTAGTAAGGATATACTGGTAGAGGAAAGTGGCCGTGGCTTTTGCTGTCTGAGCTGGTATATCCATAGCCTCGACCCATTTGGTAAAGTGATCAATCCCTACCAATATATAACAATTTCCACCCATAGTTTGATATAGAGGGCCAACCACATCTAAGATTATTGTGTGGAAAGGCTGTTGCGGAGTGGCAGGTTGATATTGATACCTGGTTTTGAAGCTGGATTACTTTTTGCATGTCATAAAAGCATCCAAGACTTCAATGATGATTTTCATGATTTCCTCCCAATAGTAGCGTTCTTTTACTCACTCATAGGTTTTCACACTTCGCTATGCCCTAGGAGGGCATGAGACTCCATTTTTGACAGGCACTCACCCTGAGGGTTAGGGTAACCAGTTTAACCCCATTTTCTTGTATAGATTCCCATTATCCACCTTTGTGCTATGGAAATGTCAAGCTAGCATCTTATGGACTGGTTCGTCCTCATCCTCCCAAACATCAGGGGCCTTTAAGAGATTATGTAGCCACTCTGCTTCACTATTATCTAAGTGAAGGATGGGCAGCTGAGTCACCCGTCAACATTCATGTGGCTCGTCCCAGCACGGTGTCTAATAGTTATATCTAGTGCTGGAGCTTCAAATTCTAGAGTGCCAACCGCGCAGTGGGATCCTTCCTATTTTGTAACCACTTTAAGGATGCTTGGTCAGTAACCACTTTATATGAGGTCCCATATAAGAAAGGGAGCTAATATTTAACAGCAACCAAGACGGCTAGGCATTCCTTCTTAGTAAGCTATAGCTGCATTCTGCCTTAGAAAGCTACTTTTGAAATATGAAACGGGGCAATCAACCCCATGCTCATCCAATTGAGCCAAGATAGCTCCAACTGCATAATTAGAAGCATCAGTAAACAACATAAAGGGTTTACTATAGTCAGAGTGGCGCAGGATTGGCCGTTGCTGCAGCAGCTTTTTTAGTGTTTCAAAAGCAGCTTTTTGCTCCGCTCCTCAATGGAAAGGGGTGTTTTAGTTAAAAGTCATATGATGGGCTCACTGAGCTGAGTGAATTAGAGGATTAATTTATGGTAATCCCCCATCATACCCAAAAACACCTGAATATCGCAGAGAGTTTTGGGGGCAGCCATCTTGGATATCACCTCAACCTTATCAGTGAGAGGCTGGATCCCGTCTGAGGAGATGGCATGCCCACAAAGTCAAACTTCTTTTTGGAATAATGTACATTTTGAGGGCTTCAGCTTAATGTGAGAAGCCCACAAACATTGTAAAACTTCTTTTTTATGAGAAAGGTGCTCATTGAAGTTTTGGGAGAAGATGGTGAATCAAGATATACAATTATGCAACTTAGCTTCATATCCTTCAAGATGTGGTCCATGGCTCGCTGGAAAGAGGTGGGCGCATTGCATAACCCTTGTGTTAAGTGGGTAGGTTGAAAAATACCCTCGCTGCAGATATGCGCATAATTTTCTAATCTTATGGAGAAAGGTCCATCTGCCAGTATCTGCAAGCCAATGTAATAGTGGTTCACGCCAATATGCCATGAACGAATTGGGCAGTAAGAGCCATGTTACTGACAATACTAGGTACAGGCCGGTAGAGGCTCATCCCCAAACCTGACCGCCATGTCTCATCATTGCCACGCATTCTCATACCACTGGTCCCATGATGCTGCACATTAACAGCAAAGTCTGGGACCATGAAAGGGCCAAGAATGACGCCAAAGCTACACTGAGCTCAATGGTTGAGCTCATAGCTTTAATATAATCTGCTTATTCATAATAAATAAAATTAATGTTTCTGAGCTAGCAAACATACTATATTTTAAATTCCATTTTTCCTTGTAGAAGACACAACTGCCCTTCAGTGCTGCGACGTCTTCCCCTAAATAGTGCACTGTGAATATGAAATAAGCTTTCCTTTTAATTAAACTCTTCTGAGTCCCAACCAAAACATTGTTAGTAAAGATTCACCATCCTGTCAGGCTAACAGCAAGTAATAATTAGACTGGCCTGCTGGCCAAGGTGCCAGAGCACCCAAACGGCAAACCAGAATGCCCAAGGCACTGCTGCTGGTATGACAAATATGAAACTGGAAAGGAGTTTCACCAATATCTGCTAGTGAGCCAGAATTACATACAGGCACAAAATAAAATACCAGATGAATATGGCCGTTAACCCTGAGGGGTATTAGAGTGCCAGTGGAAGAGGCGGTTTAATTCTCAACATATAATAAACTAAATTTTTTGGGAAGGTTTTAATTGAAAATTTAAGGAAGAAAAACTGACCAACAATTTTCTCAGTGCGATGCAACTGATTAAATAGTAGTCAATTTAGAGGGGAAACAAGCCAGGATTGGGTCCTGCAAGTTTGACCTAACTGGCGAATTGTTTGGTAAAGGGGAACAGATAATTTAACTGGAAACTGACATTGAAGAATTTGGTGGCAGGCCAAGTTGCTGTTGGTTTGACCTCGAGTGTCCAAACTGATGCTTGACTGCGTTTCCAATGGTTGGCGTGATGGCGTTTAGCCTGACGAGCAGCAGGAATCCCCCAAGGCCACCCCACATAGGGGTGGGGCCATTTGGTTGGGAACAGGTTTGGGATGTCCAACCCACCCATGCTCAGTCGCTGGGCTGTTCATTCAGTCAGTGGCAATACTTCAGGTGCAATGCTTAATTTTCTAGAGGGGAGCTTCAAACCCTCGTCGATGGTGTCTGATGCTGTTACCCACCCATTGGGGATGATACCCAACAATTTTGGGAGGGTGGTAATTTTCTCGATCATCATGTTAACCAAATTGCAACTGTCAGGCATTCTGGCTGATAGATCAGTCTTCATACCATTTTGACCATTTGAAATCTGAGCATCAGGCTGATTGCCACTCAAATTCGTTCTGATCAATTTTCATTATAGCAATCTTGGTGCAGATTTCACTGATTCCCTGTAGCAGTTCTGCTGAGGTGAGTGTGGGTACTAGAAGCGGGATCTGAAGCGGGAGAGCTGTTACCCAGCGCTCATCTACCACATGAGCGAGATTGCCCTGAGTAATGAGGGTTCAGCCATCCTCTTTGGTGCCTTCTTGCTCAGGAATGGGAAAATGGACCAATCAACGCCCAGAGGATGTTCCCTAGGACTTACATTACCCTATCCTTTTTCCAAGGGAAGGGCCCCACCACAGGGAAATTGCATGAGAGCTACATTCTTGTACACTTTGGGTAACTTGATAGCCATTACCATCGCAGTTTTTTGGGAAGGGCGGGGATCCCTGGGGTGGGTTTCATGAAACGCTTCAACTAATTCCATACAGTTTGCACAGTCATATTCCTTGACACAACTGTTTTTGTAAGCTGGATAACCTTTCCAAGCCACGAGATATTGAACGGAATAAGCGGGACTTGTGGGATGCCAGGATGTTCTCCACCTCAGCCTCTTCCGCATCCTCAATGATGATTGGTTCAGGTTCCATGGGGACCATACCCTTGAAAGGAGACAGCTGGGAGACGTGAAAGACAGGATGCTGTTTCCAGTAAGCTGGAAGCTTCAACTGGAACGCACCATTGCCCAAGACCTCTTCCACCAAATGGGGGCCAGAATTCTTACTTGCAAATTTATGAGAAGGCGCTTGAATACATAAATGGCTGGTATCAAGCATAACGTATGAGCCCACTGTTATATCGTGACCTGGGAGCTGCTTACAATCCGCGAACCTCTTGTAGTCATCAATATCTTTGGTGAGGTGTTCCCGCTCTAGGGATTGAGTTTACCTAATATGTTCAGCATGATCCAGCAGCCTGGACCTCAGGCTACAAGCAAGGTCCAACCAAAAATGAAGTTTTGTAACCCAACGTTGCTTTGTAGGGCAAAAATCCCGTAAAAGCATGTGTTCCACTGTTATAAGAGAATTGAGTGAGGGGAAGGTTGTTGGCCCAGGTGTCTTGTGTGGCCACAGCATAGCAACGCAGGTATTGTTTTAGGACTTGGTTGACTCACTTGGTCTGTCCATCGGACTGGGGATGGTATGCTGTAGAATGGCAGGGGGATAATTTAAGGATAGATAGGAGTTCACTCTCAAAACTGCGCCATGAACTGTGAACCATGGTCACTAATAATCTCCTGTGGGAGACCAAACATCGAGAACACATGACACAAAAAGGCGGGCAGTCTCCTCTGATGTAATTGCGGAATGGTAAGGAATAAAGAGGGTAAATTTTGTGAAACGATCCACCACCACCATTACCGCTGTGAACCTGTTAGAGCAGGGGAGTTGACAATAAAGTCCACGGACACTGACGTCCATGGACCCTCCGCCTGCTGTAAAGGGTTGTAAAAGACCATTTCTACTAGAGCGGTCTGACTTAGCCTGAGCACAAGTAATGCAGTCAGCAATCCAGGCCAGAACTTCTTTTGTCAAACCTGCCCAATTGTAGGTCCATTTGATCAAATTGATGCATTTCTTAGTACCAGGATGACCAACCATGGGGGGATCGTGATGTGCGCAGAATACCTCAGTTCAGAAGGAGGGGGAACCCAAATGTGAGACTGAAAAATAAATAAGACCCTCCTTCAATGAGTATAGGGAGTGTTTATGCTTCTGGTGAGATAACTGCTTGACCAGCTCCACGCCCTCAGGGCAAGGCCATTTGACTGGCTAAGACCTGAGCAACTAGCAGGAGCGTCAGGAGCCAGAGCGATGGAAGAAATGACAGGGGGACAATCAACAGGATTTGGGTGGTAGGAATCACAGTAATGAGATCCACTTCCTCCAGATCCGGGGAACAGTGGGCGGGAATGCAGCTGAGAAAATTAGGGAGTACATTGAGCGCACCTTTTATGAATTTTCATTTGAAGTTAAAGCTGCACAGGTCCCAATAGGTTTGGGCTTGACAATGTGCCAATTTTTGTGGTTTACAAAAGTAATAAAGGGCCTGGTGATCCATGTGGACCGTTAATTCATGTTGGGCACTCTGTAACAGGTACCTCCAATGAGTTAATTCTTATGCTATGGCTGCCAACTCCTTTTCATAGATAGCCCAAGGCTGCTCCATAGAGGTGAACTTTCAGGAAAAGTAGGTAACTGGGTGTTCCAAGCCATCGTGCTCCTGGAGCAACACTGCCCCCACGGCTACTGATGAAGCATCACATGCAATGATATATGGCTTGGTGGGATCAGCGTGTTTCAAATATGGGAGGGGATACAAACACCTCTTTAATCAATTTGAACGCCTGTTGGCATTTGGTCATCCAGCAAAATGGTACATTTTTCCCTGTAAGGGGGTGGAGCGGGGCAGCAAGCTGGGAAAGTGCTGGGGAGAACTTTTTTAAGAAAAATGATGGTTCCCAAGAAACTCCATAGTTGTTTCTGGGTAGTCAGGGTTGGCCATTTCCAGATAGCATCCAACTTATTGGGAGGGATTGCATAACCATCTTTAAGGATGAGGTTCCAAGAAAGGTAACCTCCTCCTTATAGAACTCGCACTTGGAAGACTTGACAAACATGCCTGCCTTATGAAAGGCGGCCACAACTGCTTCCAGGTCAGTAGTGTGTTGTTCGGGTTTCAGGGAGTGAACCAGAGTGTTTTCAATATATGCATCTGCACATGTAAACCGGAGGTCACCCAGTACATTATTGATCATGCGTTGAAACATAGCAAGAGCGTTCTTCAGCCCAAAGGGCATCACACGGAATTGGAAAATGCCCCGCTTCATCCAGATTGCTGTTAACCATTCTTGCCCTTTCATTACCCAAATTTGGTTGAATGCATTAACGAGATCCAGCTTAGAAAACACCCAAGATTTGGCGATTGCTTGGCTTATCATCTGTTCTAAAGGCAGGGGGTAGGGATAAGAAACTGTGATTTTATTTAAGTGTCCATAGTCCACACAGGGGTGGAGAGAACCATCAGCTTTTTTAGTGAAGATGATGGGAGACACGACTGGCAAGGTCTCCTTGAACAACCACCATTTTTCAACATATCATCCAACCAGGAGTTGAGGGCGGCCTCCTCCTCTGCTGTGTGGGGATACAACAGGCAGTTGATATTCACCAACTCCACCACCGTACAAAAACCACAGTCAAATCTAGTGTGGGGGGCAAACGATCCACCTTTTCAGAATTTAAAATGCTTTGATAGCGCATTAAACTTTCTGGAAAATCAGATGGTATTCCTGTAGGGGTGACGAGGGACGTAATAGAACTGCAGCCTTGAGCTTTCTTAAGAGTGTCAATTAGGGGAAATTCACCCTCCAGTTGATCATTAGCAAACGACAGGATGTTAGACTCCAGGTGGATCTTGACATGTTGCCAGCGCCACCATCCCACTCCTAAGATCACTGGAAACATTAAGTTTGACATGGCAGAAAAGCGGTCACAGGAGCTGAACTGGTGTATTGAAAATGTGACCAGTCGGAATATTGGGTATGAGGTTTGGGAGGCTGATGATGCAACCATCACCAAAGGACCTACATCCAGGTCAAGTTTTAATTGCTGGGCCAGTTCTACACTCATAAAATTACCCGCAGCTCCAGTGTCCACCAGGGCCTCAAAGGAGACGTGATGGGACCCAACACTAATCTTCATGGGTACTAAGAAGTAAGCGGAGTTCTCTTTATTGGTAGTTGTGGATGAATCCAGTGATACCAAAGAGATGGTAGTGGGGTCAGGGGAAACCACTAGGCTTTTGTGGGGGGTAAACTCGTTGCAAGTTGGGATGTCAGATTGTGCTGACATGGGCAGAATAGCCGCTGCAACTATGGGGTATGGGTTTGAAGTTTTGAGTGGGACTGGACTATTGTGGACAGAGAAAATCTTCTTCACAACCTGGTTCAGTTGAAAAGGAGGGACCATTGCTGCGCCAATATATATGAGAAAGGCGGAAATGGCAAAGAATAATGGTTGGTCAATTATGTCAGGCAAACAGCAAGTAAGAATTAGACTGGCCTGCTGGCCAAGGTGCCAGAGCACCCAAACGGCAAGCCAGAATGCCCAAGGCACTGCTGCTGGTACAGCGAATATGAAACTAGAAAGGAGTTTCACCAATATCTGCCTGTGAGCCATGCTTACATACAGGCACAAAATAAAATACCAGATGAATATGGCCGTTAACCCTGAGGGGTATGAGAGTGCCAGTGGAAGAAACGGTATAAATTTTCAACATATAAAAACTAAATTTTTGGGGAAGGTTTTAATTGAAAATTTAAGGAAGAAAAATCGACCAACAATTTTCTCAGTGCGATGCAACTGATTAGATAGTAGTCAATTTAGAGGGGAAACAAGCCGGGGTTGGGTCCTGCAAGTTTGACCTAACTGGCGAATTGTTTGGTAAAGGGGAACAGATAATTTAACTGTAAACTGACATTGAAGAATTTGATGGCAGGCTGAGTTGCTATTAGTTTACCTCAAGCATCTGAACCAATGCTTGACTGCATTTCTGATGGTTGGCGTGATGGCGTTTAGCCTGACGAGCAGCAGGAATCCCCCAAGGCCACCTCACATAGGGGTGGGGCCATTTGGTTGGGAACAGGTTTGGGATGTCCAACCCACCCATGCTCAGTCACTGGGCCGTTCAAATAGTCAGTGGCATTGCATCAGGTGCAACGCCCAATTTGCTAGAGGGGAGCTTCAAACCCTCGTTGATGGTGTCTGATGCTGTTACCTGCCTGTTGGGGATGATCCCCAACAAATTTGGGAGGGTGGTGATTTTCTCAATCATCATGTTAAACTAAATTGCAACTGTCAGGCATTCTGGCTGATAGATCAGTCTTCATACCATTTTGACCATTTGAAATCTGAGCATTGGGCTGATTGCCACTCGAACTAGTTCTGATTGATATCATTTTGGCGATCTTGGCACAGATTTCACTGATTCCCCATAGCAGTTCTGCTGAGGTGAGTGTGGGTACTAGAAGCGGGATCTGAAGCAGAAGAGCTGTTACCCAGCACTCGTCTACCACATGAGCGAGATCGCCCTGAGTAATGAGGGGTAAAGCCATCCTCTTTGGTGCCTTCTTGCTTGGGAATGAGAAAATGGCCTGATCAACGCCCAGAGGACATTCACCAGGACTTACACATCCCACCAGAACACCATCCATGCCCCGTGTAAGCCCATCATCATTTCGTGAAGTTTTTTTGAGTTTGTGATGGTTATTTTACCCAGTTCCAAAATTACCAAATTTGATGCCCATTAAATCACAACCATATTTGGATCAAAATCCACTTGATTCAAACCAATGTATGGATCAGGTGCCTCTTGATCCATTACATCACCCCCCTGTGAAGACCAGAACTCCTGTACCTTCTCTAGGCATCCCACACAGTCCTCCTCCGTTTGCCACGTCGCCTCCTCCACTAAATAGCCCTTCCACTTCACCAGCAGTTGCTGCCATCCTCTCACCCACTTGGCATCCAGTATCCGTACCACCTTGTATTTTGGAATCTCTCCCTCTCTGGGATTTAGCAGTCCTGGATGCTCCATCCCCTCACCCCTGAAAACCTGTAGCTGGGAAGCATGAATCACCTGATGAACTCTGGAACCTGCTGGAAAATTCAACTCAAAGGTGGCCCAATTAA
>JAKSZP010000775.1:0-33023 GCA_022478985.1 Massospora cicadina | reverse complement strand
TTGCTTGCATTTTCCGTTTTGGGCCCCAAACGGCGCATATCCGCCTGCCTCCATCCACACGCCCAGATGGCGCACTGGTCCTATGGTAGGACGTGGCACGAAGGGGAGCACCAGTGGAGCGGTGTGTGTTGAGTTAGTAAGGCGTGGACGTGGGCGAGCAGATGGGCCAGTTTGGGAACTACTTGCTGGGGCCCAGCAGTTCTGAAACCGACCAAGGAGGATGATTTCGGTTTTGGAGGCGTTCAGTGCCGCGTTGCTTACCCGGGAATATTCCTGGATGAGGGCTTCAAGCGCGCGTGCATCTTTATTATTAGACACCCCCACCATGCAATCATCTGCAAATTCCATCATCTTGACTGGGGTTTGGCCTGGCACATGGGCCCCAGTGAGGTGGGCATTCACATTTCGCAGTAGTGGGTCTAGGCTGAAGTTGTATAAAAATGGGCTGAGGGTCCCCTTGTCGCGGGCCCCTTTGAGGGCGGACTACTTCCGTTAGGAAGCCTGGGCCACACTGCCATTGTCGCAGATTCCGTGAGCAGCATCACCCAGTTTATGAAGCGGGGGGTAGGTGGAATTGATGAAGGCAGGCCCTGAGGTATTCCCAGTTTACTCTATCTTAGGCCTTTTGTTGGTCCAAGAATACAAGTGCCCCAGAGGCTGTGGACTGACATACATTAGCCACAGAGTGCACGTTATCCCAAATCGACCTTCTGGGGATGAAACTGAATTGTTCTGGGGAGATGGTGGCAGATGCTACAGTCCCTAAACGGTTAGCCATGATTTTTGCTAAAATTTTGGTGTCTGTGTTTGTTAGAGAAATGGGGTGACAGTTGGCTAAGTCAAGCTTATCCCCTTTCTTGAAGAGTGTGACAGTAAAGGCCTCATGTCCTCCTGGTAGGAGGCGCGTTTCCAACAGGCTTTGGTTGAGTGAGGCTAGCAGCAATGGGGATATATATTTGAAATATTTTTTGTAGAACTCATATGGAATGCCATCTGGGCCTGGGCATTTTCGGTTTGGCGCACTGTGAATGGCTGTCCATAATTCATTTGGAGTAATTAAATTCATTATTTCTGGGTATCAGAAAATGGTGCAGATATGAGCTCAGTTGAGAAATTCCACCATTTCGGCCAGCTGAATTGGTTTAGCTCGGTATAACTCAGAGTGATATTTTTGCATTTTGATTGCCACTTCAGCCGGTGTGTCCACAATGGAGTTATCCGATCTTTGCACCTGTGTGCAGGCCACACTCTGGCTTAGTGCGAAATTTTTTTAAAGAAGTATGCGGTGCACTTGTTGCCTTTAGTGATGCGTGTGGCCCTGTATCGGACACAAACCCAATGTTTGTGTTGCCTTTCAAGTGCGTTGAGGTGGGCGGCTGCCTCCGCCCACTTCCAGCCCCATGCAGGGCTGTATCCTGTAGCTGGAATTTGGATTCTAAGTGTGCCAATTCTTCCAGAGTGCATGAGATAACTGCTGATGTGGCTCATGAGCATCTGGAGGAGAGATGGCGAGAGTGGCGGATGGTGTCCTCTTTGAAAGTTGCCCATGTGGAAATGGGGTCCGTGCAAAATGGTGCAACAAATGATTTCGCCAAAGTTGCCTCTTCCACCCATGTGAAAAATCCTGGCTATGCAAGCTTGGGGGGCGGATTTTGCACCAATGTGGGGCCTTTGCAATTGTGATGGGTAAGTGGTATGTTATTGAGACCAGTCGGTGGTTGGAGAATTCCATTTTCGTTGTTTTGAAGTGGGAGATGTGGGGTTGGAATTTCGCCAGCATTAGAATAAGGTCGATGTGGGTCATGGACCTTAATTGGCCATTGTGGACATGGGGACGCGTCATGTTTTTAAACAGTGGGGCATGTCGTGGCAGCACATCCATTAACCCAAGGGTGGCTTTTAGAACACATAGTTCTATGTGACCCTGTGGGGCGTGGGGTGAGGGTGGCCACCAGTCCATTGGTGAGGTTAGCCAACAGTTCATGTCACCAACTAGGAAAGAATCAGGGGGTAGCGGGAAGGACTTGACTGACAAGAAAATTCCTGACGCTTGTGTGCACCGTTTGGGGTGTAGATGTTGATGATTGTGTGTGCAACGTCAGCCCACGAGAAGGTGATGACGAGCACTCAGCCATTCAGGAATGTTTCTGAGGATGTAAATTTGAAAAAGTTTTTCCAAATTAGCACCCCACAGTGCTTCAACCAAAAGGATAGGGATGGGAGGAGCATTGTTTTCCAAGCTTCCTCGGAACCTCATGGACAGTGGGACTCCTGGATGGCCAGGATATCCACGGGTAAATTGTGTTGTAAAAAACTCAGTTTCCTAGCCTGGGATGGGGAGGCCTTGAGTCCAGCGATATTCAGTATCCCTAGAGTGAAGGTTTCTCCCATCGCACCTTAGGTGTAAGGGGTGGGCCCCGGGCCCACCAGCCTCTTCAAGGTCCCCATGGGCTTTCACAGCAGCGCGGGTGTTAGCAGCAATTCTATTAGGGTTTTTGTTAATTTTTACAGAAAGAGTTACATTAGCTTTGGCCTTCACTTTTTATTTTCCTGACATCAGACGAATTTTTTGCGGTGCAGATAAGTTCAGTGCACCATCGAGCAGGGCAAAAAAAAATTTTCAGTTGGGATAGGTCCCAAGTTGGTTTTGACCGGAGCTTGGGTGCAGCAATTGGGTGAGATCTAATCTCCTATCAGATCCTCAGATTGAGTGGCCCGCTCAGCATGGGCCTCCCAATCTGATTGGGTGATGGATTCCTGAGTCACTTCTGCTGTGAAGGTCTCCATGTCCTCCTGGCGTTGTGAGTGTGGGATGGTGGTGGTGGCCTTGGCCGCTTCCTTGGCCGTGGCCCTATGGGCCTGCTTGGCCTTCTTCTGCTCCTGTGGGGAGATGGGCTTTACCAATAGGTAGCAGCCTTGTGCTCCCCACGGGAAAGCCTCCTCGGTGCTTGTGGTTGGTTCGTAGTGCGCCTCTCCGCTGGCCATAGCCGCCAAGGGGTGCTCTTGGAATGTGACGCCCTCCTTGATGGGGCATGCGTGCACCTTATGGCCAAACGCGTCACAATGGGTGTAAATGGGGGGCGCACTGTCCACGGTTACCCAGAATGGGTGGGTGGTATGCCCTGCGATGTCAATAAAGGTGGAGTGTGGGATCTGGGTTAGGTCTTTTGTGATCTCCTCAGTTGGGGTCAGAACTGCAATGGCTTTGCTGGTGCACAGGTGTGGCATCAGCATGAAACGTTGCATTTCAAAAGCTTGTATTTTGCCATATATGGCGAGACCATCTTTCAGGTGTTGCTCCAAAATATCACGTTTTACAGTAGTAGGCAAAAAGTCAAACGTGAGGAAAATTTGGTTTGATTTTGTCCATCTGGTGCATTTGGTTTTGATGACCCATTGCCCTTCAGGGAGGTCGACCACTATGCACACTGCTGCAGCCTCATCTGCTACTATTTTGCTTTTGAAACCTAGGTCCAGCCAACTGCGCGACATGGAGTGAGGTGCAACGTACACTGTGGTCAGGAAATTTTGTGTACATCTTCACAAAATTTTTCCCATAAGGCCATTTTTTGGATGTCCAGATAACCACGGACTCTGAATTCCACCAATGAAAGTGGTTGGGAGTGTGGCGTGTTGATTTACTGGTTGCATCATGCTTGCCACACGAGTATCTCTGGGGAAATTATGACCGCCGGTTTTTTGAGATTTTTTCTATTCCACCAGATTCTCCAGGGCATTTTCAAATGTTAGAGGCCGCGGGCCTTCCGCCTGCTCCTCTTGCCTTGCTTGCCCAACTGCTCCCAGACATGGGCGCAGACTAATCTCCTTTGTTAGATTATCAAACTAGATTTAGTCTTGAATTGAATAGGTTGTAAAAATGTTTGCAACGAGAAAGAAAAGTTTTGCAAACTAGAATATTAATTAGAATAAAACTATCATATAATTATATATTTTTTGTTTTTGTTTTGTTTTTATTATTTTTGTTTTTGTGCTTTTATTTTTTTCACTTTTTCTTTTCTTGATTGGCCCACTTATTAAATCTTCTGAGTATTTTTTCATGGACTCAGTTGTATATATGGCCAGTCCTGATATCCTTGATTGTGTATATAAACTTAGACATCTTCTCAATCACTTCAAATGGCCTGATCCAGATGCAATCTAACTTTTGAATTTGGACCAATCCGTGGGTGTTGCAGAATAGAACTTCATCATTAACTTTGAATTTGGCCAGTGTATAGCAATTCTCTAAGTCCTTTTAAAGTCAGGTCTTTTTCTCGGCAAAAATGTTGTCAATGGCTTGGGCTTGTAGTTTGATTAAGGCATCCGCAAGCTTCTCAACATACTGAGGGTAAGTGTTTTGCCAGGATCCTCTAGGGCTGAATATAGCAGCGTTGGTAGGTCTGGGTGTCTACCATATAATACTTGAAATGGAGACATCCTGGTTGATGAATGATAGGAGATATTGTAGGCAAAGACTGCCAAACTTAGATATGTACTCCATTTGGATGGTTTGGCTGAGGTTAATTTTTGGATAGTGTTCACCAACGTCCCATTTGCACGCTCAACAGTCCCATTACTTTTGGGGTAATAGGGAGCAGAAAACACACCTTGTACTCCCATTATTTGGTTGAGCTTAGAAAGGACATTGGCAGTAAAGTTAGTTTCATCATTGGTCAGAATAACCTGAGGGCATCCATGTTTGCGGATAATGTTTTCAAGTACAAGCTTGGCGGTAGTTGCCACTCCAGCTTCCTTAATGGCCTTGGCCTCGACCCATTTGGTCAAGTGGTTGATGGCAAAGATTATGTAATGGCCTTTGTATTGCTTGTTGGAAGGGGGCCAACAACGTCAATAGATACTGTGTGCCAGGCAAAGTTGGGCTGACAAGCTGGTAAGATGTGCTTTTCTGAAATGGTTTTTTGCCTTGGCACTCTGCACAGCATTGTAGCATTTCTTGGATGTCAAAATGCATTGACTCCCAGTAATAGAATTGTTTCAGATGCTCTTTCATCTTCTTATTTTTTAATTTATTGCGGGGAAGGCTGACCAGGGGATGGACACTTCCAAATGTAAACACAAAAGAAAACAAAACTTAGTAATAGGGAAGGCACCCCAGAGAATCGATGCTATCTCTTGTTGCCAGCGGGAACGCCACTATGGGGAGGAGGATGGAACGTGTAAAGGGGCCGTAGCCACAATTGAACACGTGTGGAGGAAAGGGTTTGATTTGATGAACCAAACTGAGAACCAGGAGACCAGCTGACGGCGACGTGGTGGGAGGTACCTAAACATCCATGCTTGGAAGTGGTCCACCAAGTGGGACCTGAATCTGTGGACAGCTTCTGGGAGGGTGGGGGTGGATCCTGAGATGGCATCCAAGACAATCTTGTGGATAGTCCACATGGCGATTGCGACCACCAGAGCACGGAGGGAGGATGGAAGAGGGGATACCATGGCTATAGCAAACATATCTCTTGACAGACTGAAGGGATGTGTTTGATCCTGGCCAAGCAGACGTTGAACTTCGCGCCATATCGCTTTAGAGGTAGGGTACTTCTCCAGGCGATGGAACAGCGTTCCATACTGGCCACACACGACGCAGGATGAGTGTAAAGCATTAGAGCGCTCAGCCATATGGTACATCTGCCTCAGGCAGCGCCACACATGGGAACGGATTTGAGGCTGCAACAGAGGGTGGTGTGCGTATTCCAAATAGTCTTCTGGGTCTCAAGGAAATAAGGGATGTCCATCATGTCCAGGTAGTCTACCCTGGATAGGACATGGAACCGTGTGGGTATCAAGCCATCTTGAATGGGTAACCCATGTACCTCCTGTGTGAACTGAGGATAGGGGCGGCCTCTCTGGGCTGTGTGTCCACTAATACAAATTCTCCACTCTGCGCTCCGCATGGAGAGGAGGATTCGTTTGTAGTGGGTTTTAGTACCGTGAGGACCTGTGGCCGATGGGTGGGAAGCCAGATATTTCATCAATGAGTGAGGGTTCAATGGATTGTTAAGGCCCAAGGCGCGGAAGTTGGAGTGGGCCGCGCGGAACCAGCATTGGGAGGGGAGCATAGGGGCAGTGACGGCCGCAATCCAGGTGCCCAGGATCTTGGCAGCATGGGCTTTAAAGTCGAGCAGGCCCATGCCACCATGATGACAAGAGCCAAACATGACCTCAGGCCGCACTGGCAGTGGGCGGCCTGATCATAGCCACCCTTGTAGAAGGGCATACATAGATTTGAAAAAACCTGGGGAGAAGGCGATGGCGTGGGCTCCAAACCAGACTTTGGAGAGGAGCATAGAGTTGTCTAAAACAACCCTGCAAGTAAGGGAAGTAGGGTGGGCTCTGAGGGAGGCGATGCGCTTTGTCACGTTGTCTAGAATATGACTTTTCATTACTGCTGAGGCATACCCGCCCGCCTCCACCCACACGCCAAGATGGCGGACAGGCCCTATGGTAGGGCGTGGCATGAAGGGGAGCACAAGTGGTGCGGTGTGGGGTGAGCAGGGAAGGCGAGCACATGTGCGAGCAGATGGGCCAGGCTGGGCACTGGTCGCTGGGGCCCAGCAGGTTTGGTACCAACCAAGGAGGATGATTTTAGTTTTGTAAGCGTTCAGTGCAGCATTACTTACCCGGGAATACTCCTGGATGAGAGCTTCAAGCGCACGTGCATCTTGATTATTAGACACCCTGACCACACAATCATCTGCAAACGCCATCATCTTGACTGGGGCTTGGCCTGGTGCATGGACCCCAATGAGGCGGGCATTCACATTTCGAAGTAGTGGGTCAAGGCTGAAGTTATATAAGAGTGGGATAAGGGGGTCCCCTTTGCGTAGGCCCCTTTGAGGGCGGAATACTTCCGTGAGGAAGTCAGGGCCACGCACTGCCACTGTTGCAGATTCTGTAAGCAGCATCACCCAGCTGATGAAGCGAGGGGGCAAGCGGAATTGGTGGAGGCAGGCCCTGAGGTATTCCCAGTTTACTCGATCATAGGCCTTCTGTTGGTCCAAAAATACAAGTGCCCCAGAGGCCTTGGACTGGCATGCGTCAGCCACAGAGTTCACGTTGTCCCAAATCGACTTTCTGGGTATGAAACTGAATTGTTCTAGGGAGATGGTGGCAGAGGCTACAATCCCTAGATGGCTATCCATGATTATAGTTGAAATTTTAGTATCCATGTTAGTTAGAAATGGGCCGCCAGTTGGCTAGGTCTAGCTTATCCCCTTTTTTGAAGAGTGTGATTGTGAAGGCCTCTTGCCCTCCTGGTAGAAGGCGCATATCCAGAAGGCTCTGTACAAGGGAGGCAAGCAGTAGTGGGGATAAATATATGAAGTACTTCTTATAGAACTCATATGGAATGCCATCTATGCCTGGGCATTTCTGATTTGGTGCACCACAGATGGCGGACCAGAGTTTGTTTAAGTAATCAAATTCATTAACTCCAGGTATCAGGAAACGGTGTGGATGTGAGTGCTATTGAGAAATTTCGCCATTTTAGCCAGCTGAATTGGATTGGATCGGTACAGCTCAGAGTAGTACTTTTGTATTTTTGATCGCCACTTCAGCCATCTTATCCGCGACGGAATTATCTGACCTCTGCACCTGTGTGCAGGCCACACTCTGGCGCGGTGCGAAGAATTAAAAAAAAATAAGTGGAGCATGTGCCGCCCTCTGTAATGTGTTTAGCCCTGTACTGAACACAAACCTAATGTTTGTGTTGCCTTTCAAGTGCGTTGAGGCGGGTGGCTGCTTTGGCCCACTTCTGACCCCAAGCAGGGCTGTAGCCTGTGGCTGGAATTTTGGACTCCAGGTGTGCCAACTCTGTCAGATCGCGCGAGATGACAGCCAATGTAGCTTGTGAGCGTCGGGATGAGAGGTGACAAGTGTGGTGGATTGTATCCTCTTTGAAGGCTACCCATGTGGAAACTGGGTCCACGCAAAATGGTGTAATAAACTCTTTTGCTGAAGTCACTGATTCCACCCAAGTGGAAAATCATGGCGATGCGAGTTTGGGTGGGCAGAGTTTGCACCAATGTGGAGCCTTAGCCACTGTGACAGGTAAGTGGTAGGTTATCAAGACCAGCCAGTGGTTAAAAGAAATTGATTTTTAATTTGTGGAAGTAGGAAATATGAGAACAAAATTTCACCAGTGCAAGGATAAGGTTGATGCGGGACATGTGCCTTAGTTGGCCATCATTAACATGGGGGCACATCATGTTCTCGAGTAGCAGAGCATGCTGCAGCAGCATGTCTAGCAACCCAAGGGTGGCCTTTAGAATGCAAAGTTCTACATGACCCTGGGGGTGTGGGATGAGGAAGTCCAACGGTCCATGGATGTGTTTAGCCAACAGTTCATGTCGCCAACTACAAAAGGGTTAGGTGGTAACGGAAGGGATTTGACTGACAAGAAAAATTCCTGATGCTCTTGTGCACAGGTTGGGGCATAAATGTTGACAATAGCGTGCACCACATCGGCCCACAAAAATGTAACAATGAGGACTCAGCCATCAAGGAAGAATTCAGATAATAAAAAATTTAAAAGAATTGTTTTTCCAAACAAGCACCCCACAGTGCTCTGACCAGAAGGATAGGGAAGGGAGGAGCATGGTTTTCCAAACGTCCTCAGAACCTCGTGGACAGTGGGACTCCTGGAAGGCCAGGATGTCCATGGGTAAATTCTTTTATAGAAAACTCAGTTTCCTAGCCTGGGATGGTGAGGCTTTGAGTCTTGCAATATTCAACGTCCCTAAAGTGAAGGCTTCCCCATCACACCTTAGGTGTGAGGGGTGGGCACCCAGGCCCACCATCCTCCTCTGGATCCCCATGGGCCTTCAAAGCGGCGCAGGTGTTTGCAGCAACGCTATTGGTAGATTTGTTAATTTTAGCAGACAGGTTTGCGTTGGCTTTTGCCTTCAGTTTTTGTTTCCCCACTGTTGAACGGATTTTTTGCAGTGCGGATGAGTTCAGTGCACCAAATTTTGGGTCAAAAAATTTTCAGATTGGTTGGAGACCAAGTCAGTTTCAATTGGGGCTTGGTTGCAAAGGTCCGGTGAGATTGAGTCACCCTTTGGATCCTCAGATTGGGTGGCCCAATTGGCTTGGGCCTCCCAATCTGATTGGTTGAGGGATTCCTAAGTTGCTTCTGCCGCGAAGGTTTTGATGTCCTCTTGGCGTTGGGAGTGTGGGATAGTGGAGGTGACTTTGGCCGCTTCCTTGGCCGCGGCCCTGTGGGCCTGTTTGGCCTTTTTCGCTCTTGAGGGGAGACAGGCTTTACTAGTAGGTAGCAGCCTTGTGCTCCCCATGGGAAGGCCTCTTTGGTATTTGTGGTTGGTTTATAGTGAGCCTCCCCGCTGGCCATGGCCGCCAAGGGGTGCTCTTGGAATTTGATGCCCTCCTTGGTGGGGCATGCATGTGCCTTATGGCCAAACACATCACAGTGGGTGCAGATGGGGGTGCGCTGTCTACAGTTACCCAGAAAGGGTGGGTGGTATGCCCTTCAATATAAATATAAGTGGAGTGCAGGGTCTGGGTTAGGTCCTTCGCGATCTCCTTGGTTGGAGTCAGAACTGCAATGGCTTTGCCAGTGCACAGGTGTGGCATCAGCATAAAGCGTTGCATCTCAAAGGATTGTATTTCGCCATATATGTGAGACCCTCTTTCAGGTGCTGCTCCAGAATGGCACGCTTGACTGTAGTGGGCAAAAAGTTGAATGTGAGGAAAATTTGGTTGGATTTTTTCCATCTGGTGCGCTTGGTTTCAATGACCCATTGCCCTTTGGGGAGGTCAATCACTACGCGCACTGCAGCAGCTTCATCTTTTGCCTCCTTATTTTTGAAACTGAGATTTAGCCAACCGCGTGACATGGAGTGAGGTGTGACATACACCGCGGTCAGGAAAAAAGTGTGCACATTGCCACAAAATTTTTCCCACAAAGCTGTTTGTTGGATATCCAGGAACACCTGGACTCCATATTCCACCAACAAGAGTGTTTGAGAGTGCGGCGTGTTGATGTACTGGTTACTTCACGCCTGCCAAGTGAGGATTTCTGTGGAAATAGTAACCGCCAGTTTTTTATTTTTATCTAATCTGCCAGTTTTCTCTGGGGCATTTTCAAATGTTGGAGGTCGCGGGCCTACCACCTTTGCCTCTTACCTTACTTGCCCAACTGCTCCCTGACATGGGCGCAGACTAATCTCCTCTGTGAGATTATCAAACTAAATTCAGACTTGAATTAAATAAGTTTCAAAAGTGATTGCAACGAGATAGAAAAGTTAGCTCTTTCATCTTCTTAAATCTGTCATGCCTTATGGCCTTATGCGCTGCCATTATTAAGTCTTTTTGGGCTGATGTTCTTGGAAAGATAAACTTTTTGTCCTCAACAATCTTGTAAAGCGTCCCATTTTCAATGGTTGTATTTTTTAAATCTGATAGTATTTTTTGGACAGATTTGGGCTCATCCTGATACTCTCCGGTGATCATTTTCATATGCAACTCATTGGCAGCCTGACTAAGTATTGTGATGGTGGGTAGTCAGGATAGACAGTTGGCAGTTTGGTGGTTTGCACCTTCTTGATGCTTGATGGTGTAGTCATAGGCTTGAAGCTTTAATGCCCAGTGGGCTAATCGGCCCTCAGGCTCTCTTAAGTTATTCACCCATTTTAGGGAAGCATTATTGGTAACAACTTTGAAATGAGTACCATGGAGGTAGACCCAGAAATGCTTGCAAGCATATATAACAGCTAAGTATTCTTGTTCCATCACCGTGTAGTTCCTTTCATGAACGTTTGATGTCTGACTAGCAAAGGCAACTGGATGTTCTTCACCACCATCTCCAACTTGGGATAACATGGCCCCTACTGCTGTTTGGGATGCTTCAGTTTGGATGATAAATTCGCGATCAAAGTCCAGGTATCTAAGAACAGGCACACTTAATAGGGTGGATGGAGTTGGTCAAATGCATCTAGCAAGCTAAAGTCCAGTCGAATGGACCTTATCTTTAAGCAGTTAGAAAGGCGTCTCTCCAAGCTGTGCAAAGTCAGCAATAAATTGGCAATAGTACCCAATCATGCATAGGAATACTTGAATATTGCACTTGGATTTGGGATGTTTCATTTTGGAGATGGCACTCAACTTAGAGGGTTGGGGCCAAAGACCCACTGTATCAATCACAAATCCAAGGTATTCCAGTTGGTCTTTTAAAAACTGACATTTTCTGGGCTTGATTTTTAAGTTTGCATCAGCTAGCCTTTTGAAAACCTCCTCTAAGTGTTTCAGGTGGTCTTCAAAAGTGCAGCTGAAAACGTTAATATTTTCAAGGTACACTAGTACACATGACAATTTTAAATCTCCCAGGATTGTGTCCAAGCCTGTTGGAATGTGGCTGGGGTGTTGCAGAGCCCTTGAGGCATTCTTGTCAGCTGGAATAGGTTCTCTTGGGTTATATTGCACATTTCTCACGCTCCTCTTCAGGAAGATCTATTTGCCAGTATCCTCTGATAATATCTATTGCTGAGAAGAACTTTGCGCCCCTAGCCTATCCAAGGCATCATCAATTTGTGGCAGTGGGTACGAGTCCTTCTTTGTGATGTTGTTTAACTTCCAATAGTCAATGACTACTCTGTTGCTTCCATCATTCTTCTTCACTATCAAAATTGGTGCAGCCCATGGACTTTTTGAAGGGACTAACATGCCACAATCGAGGAGTTCCTTAATTTCCTTGGATACTGCTTCTTCTGATAATTTTGAGTGTCTAATTGGGCATAATTAAATAGTTTTATGATCTCCAGTATCAATTTTGTGGGTGACACCATTAGTACAACCCAATTCAAAATTGTCTTGCGCAGATATTTCCTGATATTTAGAGAATAACTCCTGAGCTTGGCTTTTCTCATAGTTGGTCAGGTTGCTTAAATTGGTCATAGGGACAACATTATTTATGCTAAGTTGGTCCTTATTGGGGAGCCCTAATTCAACAAAAGTTCCAAACTCATGGAATGAGTGAATTTCTGTGGTAGGGAACAGATGCAGAAAAGTGATTGTTTGATGTTTCCTAATGGAGGTGGGCCAATTTTGCAGGTTTGCAAATAAGATATATATTTCTCCATGGCTGTCATGTACACATGACATAATAGTGGGGATCAACCCCAAAAATAAAGGCTGGGCGCTTGGAGGCCCAAAAGGTGAAGCTACAGAGCCTCCCAGACCTGAAGCACACCCTAGACCAGCGCTGGGTAAGGGCAAATTATGCCCAGGTTGGTCCTAGTGGGGTGCTGAGTGCCCAGCCCCTGACGATGGGCCAAGCGTTAAAATGAACTATCTACCAAATAAAGGCGGATGGTTTGGTTAAGTTAATTGAAGAATAGGGATTTGAAACCCTACACCTACAAAATAACGCGCTTGGTTCAAATCCAACTTCAGTCAGTCACTCAAGTGAAGCCAGTTTTGGCCTATTCCACTAACTCAGATGGCAGTATTGCCCTATTGGTGAGTCGCTGCTTGGGCCCACTGCGGCATAACCCCAATTTCCCCATCTGAGCTTAAATACATTTTCCCCAACCAACATTCCTTGTTGGTCAACATCCCAATAAACTTTTTCCCTATATACCATTTTACTTTATTCTTTTTTAACAATCCTGTGCGCAAACCTCTTCAAGGAGGTCTCGAGCTCCATTAACCTTGACATCTAAAACACAATCTGATTCTCACCTCGCGCACCGTGGTCCTCCCAGGTACCCTCCAACCTGTGTCATTTACCCCTTCACTTCCTGTGCACCGCGACAATTTTGGCTGGTTAATTATAGCATTTCTTTGCTTAAATTATTATTGCCCAACACCCTCTGCTGGTCAATAATTAATTTTATATTAATGGCTAGTTCCCTGACGTTGGTCTTTTGCACCAAGCACTGCCCCGCTGGGAACTGGAGAGTTATAGACACTCTCCTAACAGTGTCCTGGAATGATAATACTAGGGGCAATATTTGGTTCAATTCAAGATTAGACTATGGTTGATATATTTCACCATAAAGTCCTTCTGGGATATTAATTGTTAGTCCTGTCAGGAAAATTACTTGTTCTCCGGATGGTATAGTGATGGTCTGATTTGATTGAAGTGGAATGCCATTTGACTCATCAATATGATTGGGAAGTAGTTTTAACTTTGACCAAGCTTTGGAATACTCAATTGGGACAATCTCACCTTTGTAGGCCAGATTTATGAAGAGGCTGGGTTTCTTTTTCTCAAATGCCTTATCACGGTTATAGTAAAGTGGAATAGCCTGGTCCAGAATGGAGAGAGTATCATCATTATGATTGGTAATAACTCCATATCTTCTGAGGAAGTCAGTCCCAATTATGAAATCATAGTTTGTATTTGGCAACACTATGGCAGGTGCTGTTACTAAAATGGATCCAAATCTGAGTGGTAGGGTACTGTAGGTGCCCAGCAATTTGGTGGTATGTTGTAAGTCTCGGGGAACGTCCTTTGGCTCTCAATTGGGCCATCTTCTTATTCCCAAATAAAAAGACATCGAAGAGGATAGCGGTACCTCTCATCACTCAGGGCGACCTCACTCACGTAGTAGATTAGTGATGGGTAACAGCTCGTCCGCTTCAAATCCCACCTCCAATACCCACACTTACCTTGGAAGAACTGTTGCGGGGAAGTAGTGAAATCTGTGCTGATATTATCAAATTGAAATTGGTTGGGTCTAATTTGACCAGCAATCTGGCTGATGCCCAAAATTTGAATGACTGTAAAAGCATGAAGAATGAGATATCAGCCAAACTCCTGACAGTTCTAATTCAAAGTCCATACCAGTTGAACAAATATCAGGCGCTATCAACAAGGGTTCAAAGTCCTCAAATAGTAATTTGGGCGTTGCACCCGGATGTGCTGCTGTTGACTGAATGAATAGTTAAATGACTGAGTGTGGGCAGGTTGGCCATCCCAAATCCGTTCCCAACCAAATGGACTCATCCCTATAATGGATGGCCTTGGGAGATTCCCATCGCCTGTTGGGCCAAACGCCGTTGTGCTAATTGTCAGAAACGTAGTTGAGCCCTGGTTCAGACATTTGAGGTTGAACCAACAGAGACTCAGCCTGCCACCAAATTTTGCAATGTTGGTTCCCAAAGAATAAACCCCCCCATTCCTGAACAATGCGCCAGTCAGGCCAAATTTGTTGGTTCCCAACCCCATCCTGTCACTACCCAATTGACCACTATTTAATCAGTTGCATGGCACTGAGAAAATTGTTGGTCGATTTTCTTATTTTCCTTTCCCAATAAATTTTTGTTAAAAATCAAATTTTCTTTACTTTCCGTTCTAACTGCATCCCAGATGGCATTTCCCTGGTGCCCCATCACCCCGCACTCTGGGTGGGCTTTACCAATTCTTTTGGTCACTATGGCTCCCTCTATTGTCAATTGGGACCAGTGAGTCAGACACTTTTGGTCTTACAACCCTGCTCTTATGCATTTCTGACAACAATACATGGGGATTTTATGGCCCTATGTACAATAATGGATAGAGAGAACCCATCTCCTTATTGCCCCCAATGAGTTGGCCTCTCAAACCAAGAATCTCGTTGAGACTGTCCCAGTAATCCCACCCCCTGCAGTTAGAACCACTGAGTTGGGAATGAGTTTAGTGTGGTTTGCCGTTGGGACACTCCTTACCCTGTTGTTACACCACCACTTCATGGTATCACAATTCCTGGCTCCATATCAAGTCGTATGGTCAGCAATGCCTCTGGCATTCTGGTTTGCTTTTTGGGTGTTCACACATCCTGACTGGCAGGCTGGTCTAAACTTCTTTTGCCATTTCCATGACATATGTGCTCCAGCGGTTCCATATTCCTGACAGTGAGCAACATTGGGCGCAATTTTCAGTTTTTTAACCAATTTTGTGCTGACTATATTGATAGGAGCACCACTATCAACAATGGCCTGAACTTGCACCTTATTTACTGCTATGTCCACATAAGTACATTCAAAGTAGTTTTCAGATCTATTTATTGTGTGAATGCTGTGATTGCTTCCCGATTCCAGGTGTTTTCAGGCTTGAGCAAATATCTGGGAATTTATCTGCTAAGGTCTTCATGGGAATGGCTACTTGAATGTTGTTAAGTTTAGACCAGTTGGTCAAAAATCTGGGTTGGAGGTCTAAACCCTGGTCAATAATCTGCTTTGCATAGGGTTTTGATACTTCAATTTGGGCTTCCTTGGTAATTTTTAAGGGTTTAGTTGCTTTTGCTGTGGCTCAGGTAGTGACCATCATGACATCATTAGCCACAATATGGTGGAGGTTATCTTTAGCAACATCTTTGGCCCTAAAGAGCTCATCAGGGTCAGGTGGAATGGTTTGAAAATCGGTGGAGTTAGAGCATTCCGCCTCTATTCCACCTGCTTTTTTCCTTCTCATTGTTACTGTTGATTTCTAAAGAAAAGTTGACCCCATGCTTTTTGGTGGACCATCTGAAGCATTGTCTAGCAAAATGCCCTTGTTGACTGCAAATGTGGTATGTATTTGGCCCTGTTTGTTGTTTTTGCTCAAATCTTTGATTTATATTCTGGTATTATTCCCCGGTCAGATATCATGTTTTTTGGGCCTAAAAATCGAGATTTTTGCTGATCTTTGGCCCGATTAGGAGTATTGAAATTATGGGAACAGCTTCTCAAGTAGTTGGTAAGCTCTAGGATTTCCAAGTTTCCATTGAAGGCAGGCATCATGACATTGTGCAGTTCACAGAAGTGCATAATTGCATGCTCCATTGCAATCTTGGCGTCAAACTTATATATTGCATTGCTCCCAAGCAGAACTTGTACCTCATAGAAGAATATATCCGCAAAGTCCTTAATAGTCACTCTGTTTGAATTTGATATTAAGAAGCTCTCTTTATTGGGTTTTTAGTTTCTAAGGCCCTCCAAACTGTTTTGTTATTGGAATTTTGGCATCCATGTAGGACCAATCGTCGCTTAAATAGGGCATAATGAGGTCAAAGCTATGGGCATCAAGTGAGTTAATCAGTGCCAATACTTTTGCATGGTCTGATGCTCCTCTCATTGCTTTTTAGAATAAATAGAGGAAAGAGTGAACGTTTCCATCCTTATTAAACTTTGGTAAATTCAATGGTTTGAAGTCATCTCGCCCTATTTTGGGCATAGATGTTGTACTTCTTCTTTGGTGTCTTGGTGTATCATCACCCATAATTGGCCCTCTTTCCCATTGGGAAGTATCTGGAGTCAGGATTGATGCTAGGATTCTAGGCATAGAACGGATGTTTAAAATATCAGTTTCTGCATCAGTGTCAACTTCTGATGATTTGATTTCATGATATTGCTCTGAACTACTGGATTCTGACACCTGAATTTGACCCTTAGTTACTTTCACAGGCTGTTTTTTGGCCGGATAAGTGGAGCTTTTTCCTATTTCTTTTTTGTCAAAGTTGGGTGAGCATTGGCAGCCTTGCTGTTTGAGGGATTCAAATTCTTTTTTAAGGTTGTCATACTCCTCTTTGAATAAAGCTTGATTGGTTGTTAAGCTTTTTATATCTTTGTCCATACTGTCTCCTCAGGAATTTGCAGTTGATAGCTGCATTCTGAGTTCCCAATTTTTTTGAGTAATTTCAGTATTTCTGGCCTGCAATCTTGACACCACAGTCCAAAGTTTAGAAAATTCCTCTTTGATCTGGGCATCTTCTTCATCCCTATTTGGGACGGCTGGCTTTGCTGCAAGGTCCTCAAAGTTTTTGTTGATAGTATCCAGCTCAGCCCAAACATACTCTTCAAAGTCATCAACTTTTACATTTAACTCCAGGTAATTTCTTTGGCCCAAAGTGGCATGTATGGTAAGTCATTCTGATTGAGACAATAGGTAATCCAAATGGCTTTCCAGTTTTTGACAGCGGTTATTCATAGTTTGTACCCATTCTTGTGATAACCCATGGTGGGCCAGAACTTCTGCGGCTATTTTTGGGACTCCTTCATTCAGAAGCTCCTCAAGGGTGTTTAATCTCCCATGAGCTTCATTGGCAAGTCCCATATTATCAACAATTGCCTTTTGGACTTCAGCAAAACTGGAATTTAGCTTGTCCAGTAGGGCATTTTGGAAGATTGTTCCTCCCCTTGCACACGGTAGATTTCTGTGATTTCCAGATTTTGTCTAGCAATTATTCGCTGGGTATGCTTAATTGAGGGTTGAACAAAGTTAACCAGGAATTCATTAGTTGCTTGACTGTCTGTGAGACGTTTGGCAAGAGATGCCATGGTAGCGTCGCAGTACTTCATATATATCTCCATCTTGAGTGCCTGATCCTTAAGGTAGTAGAACAGGCTGAAGGAGGGATTGATTTGTGAAGTACCAATCCTAAAACCCTGATATAGGGTTTCCAGCATAGCTTTTACGCTTGAAGATGTAAGATCAATTGGGCTGGTTGCATCTGAATGAGCTCCCCCCCACTGTGATAAGATCCAGGGAGTAGGAGGTACCCACTTCAGAGCCTTGGCAGCTGGTATTAAAATAATCCAAGATTTTCTTATCACTGGTTTCCATCTCATTGTCACTTTCTCATCTGGCTGATTCTGCCAGGAATTGGTCATGGGAATCCATTTTGGAGAATGTAACCAGTTTTGAGTGAGCACCAGTTGTCAAAATCTGAGGATTGCTTACTTGGAAATTGTTATCCTGCATGTCTATTCAGGCTGAAGTTCTGATGGTTGATCCTCAATAGTGCCTGTAGTTTATGGGATTTGACCATCTATTAACTCACTAGGCCTATTAAATTCACCTGACTCTTCTGGCTGATTTTGGGCATAATTTTTTATTCATAATTGGGAACTTTTCCAAGGCAGATTATATACAAACTGGGGATTTGGTCCTTCCAGTTTGTCAACACTTCTCCAAGGTTAGGATTCAGGATAAAAAACCAGGAAAAGGATAAAATAAATACAACTTTTATTTAAGCTATTTATTAGATAATGTTCATTAGGCCAGGCACTGGTATTTATACCTCTAGGGCATCTCCTGGCCACATTCCAGCATAAAATTTCAACAGCTATTTTATCACTCAGTTTGGCCTATGACTGAAACCTTTTCTTAGGTTCATTGGTGGCAAAATACTCTCAAAATTGGGAGGATTTCAGGTACAAAAATTGCAATAAAAGCATGCAAAATTGTCCTAAGATCTTCTGGATTTCAGTTTCGTCATACTGCTGATGAAACACACCTTCTGTAAAATTTTAGCCTTAATTGAATTAAATGATGCACCCCTAATTGGGACGTCAGCAGGCCTCTTCCTTGATAGCACTAGGTAACCCATTTTGGGCAGTCCATGCAAGTGCTATTGCTGATTACGTGGATCAACATACAAATTTTGCCTTAAGGCGAGAAATTGATCACATTTTTTGTTTGTCTGAAGTCCACAGGATTTTCAGATGTTAACTTTGGGACATCCACAAATTATTTTGTATACAATTAAGCTGATTGTGTTCTGATAATCAGGACCAATTGTTGAGATTTGATGCTTAGAAAATTGGCCATAATATGTGAGTGTATTTGGGCTGAGCGCTCTGCTAAGATACTTGATCAAATTATTAATGAGATATTTGGCCCAAATTGTATGATTGCAATAGGCTTTGAGGTGAGAATATAGGTGTTAGCTTAAGTGTTGAAAGGATAATTGGCCCAATCTTGATGGTTGTCAAAGGCTTATTTTTGAATCAACCACCATAATCTGATAAATACTTATCCCTTCACTTATAAGTGACTACAAAAGGGCCTTTCCAAATAGACCAGAGTTTCTCACTTTTGGGAGTGATACTATTGTGATAATACAATACCAAGTCTGACACTTAAAAGAAGGGAGGAGCTTCATATGCTTATTTTCAGCTACCCCTTCTTTGGTTACTGTTTTAGATAGGTTAGTCATAGCATCAGACTGGAGCTGGATGATATGTTGAGACAAGCTTTTTAGGGCTTTTTCAGGATCATCTGTCCTATCAGAAAAGATATCTTTTGCTAGCAGGGCTGGTACTTCTGGTTACTAATCATATAATATACAGAAAGGAGATATTTTAAGGATTTGATGGTAGCTGATATAGTAGGCCATGAGGGCACTAGGTAATAATTGATTCCTTTGCAGGGGATCTGAGCTGGCTATCTTTTATAATATGGATACTAGGGTTCCATTTTCTCTTTCCATAATATCATTCATGAAAGGGTTATAAGAGGCTGAGAAAAGTTGCTGCATCTTTATAGATATAGCCAAAATCTTTATCACCCACTAGATAAAGTTCTTCCCATTATCACAAAGTAGAACCTGAGGACAACCATGCCAGGTGAAGATATGTTGATAGATGAAGGTGGCAATAGCTTTTACAGTCTGAGTGGGAAGAATAACAGCTTCAACATATTTTAAGTGATTAATGCCTACCAGGATATATTAATTTCTGCTGGTAGTCTGTTGTAGTGGACCTACTACTTATAAGCTTATTATATGAAATAGTTTTTGTGTCATTTTTACATGACTTATTTGAGGGCACCAACAGCAAAGACAAGGATGGTCATTAGGAGGCCCAAAAGATCAAGTTGCAGGACCATCCCAACCTAAAGCCACCTTGTACCAATGCTGGGTGCAGGCCAGATATGCCCAGGCTGGTCCAAGTGAAGTGCATAATGCCCATCCCCACATTAAAGCATTTGATTAAAATGGACTAGTTATGGATGAAAATAATTACACCAGGATTTGAACAACTGACTTTCTATAAAATTTAAGTTTAGAGCCAAAAGCTGAGCTGATTATGCTATAATTTATTTTCAAAAAAAGATTCAGCAATAGCAGGAACCACCCTGCATGAAAAACACCCAAATCTTCCTTTTTAACTCCATATCATCAATTAATTGATTAATGATAAGAGGGGACGGATCTAGTACTAAAATAAAAAAAGAGGGGATGGAGGAAATTATGTTTATCCTAGCTAGAACAGGTTTTGAACCTGTTACAGCATTTTACCCCACGAGCTGATTATGCTATATTTTTTTAAAACTCCAACTTTATTTAAAATAAATTTAAGGGAAAGTAAAAGGGAGGGCGGAATACAGGCGATTTGGTTAAGGATAAAAAGGACTGGGGGTTTGGGCTGCTAGAGTTCTAGCACCTCTGACCATTGCTGATTGGCAATCGCCATCACCAACCATGGTTCTAGCATTGGTGGGCTTACAGGCCAATTGATTCTCAGTCAATTAGTTGCCTCATCGCATACAATGAGCTATCCAGCGGGGAAAGCCAAACGGTTAGCTTTATAACACCCATGGTTAGCCGCAAAAATTTTGAGATCTGACGGAGCTGATTGGAAATAATCTGAATGGTCTTCAATATTAAACTTCTGTGGTGGGGGCGCTTGTTGCTCAAAACCTTGGTGACAAGTGCACAGTGAATTACCCATACACAATAATGGTAAATGAAGGCTCTTAGTTGGATCAGAGCCATTTTTAAGGTTTTCATGAAGAAAAGATCCTGCAATGGATGTATTCCTGGTGGTGATTGTTCTCCTGATAGGATGTAGCACATTGTGAACCAGTATTTTTTGAACACAGCGCATTCATAGTGATGGTGGGCTATGTCTGCTTCCAGTTCAGCACATATGGGGCATTCTTTGTGCTGGTAGTCTGGACCGCTGTGCTTGCCTGATTTGAATGCCCATTTAGGATCTGCCAGGTTACCAAACGCTGTTTGGCTGTTACCAAGCAGAAGTTCAGGCCCAAGATCAACTCCTTCATCAGGTAGTTGGTGTCATGGCCTTCAGTAGTCCAGTCACTTAGGATTTGTGGATGGGTGGGTGGATTGCGCCCCAGTTTTGGGAGTGGGTCCCCATATTCTATCAGCGTCAATTTGTACCTTATTCTGATTGAATTGGTAGCGTATTCATCAGCAATTCAGTTATGCTCCTCCCAGCTTGTTGTGGAATTCATTGCAGAATTATGTGCTTCAACATCCCTATAAATTTGGTCAGCTTCTCAGTCTGATCGCTCAAATGACCATCCGCCCTGGCGCATGGCCTGATTGCATAGTCGCCAGTAGTGTGGAAGACCCTTTTGGTAAGTTATCCACGGGTGGTACACCATCCATTCACATACTGAGTGGGGAGAGACCAGCTCTTGAAGGCATTGGGCTCTTGCCCAGTTCACGCCCCATGCTAGGGTTGGGAAGCACATGTGTATCTGTGTTAGCTTCAGGAACAACTTCCCCCATATATATGCCAGGCGTGATATTCAAAGTCCAGGAGGCCCATGCCTCCTTCATCTTTTGGTTTTGATAGGGCTTCCAGTGGTATCAGCACCGCCTTTGCCTTGAACCACAGGAAGGTTCAGAGCATTGAGCTGATTTTTTCTCTAAGTTTGGGCTCATTAGCACATGAGCAACATACCACAACTTTGAGAAGATGAAGACGTTTATTGCCTGCACTTTCTCCTTGAGGCATAGTCTGGCGCTTTTCCAGCATGCCATTTGGATTGATAAGCTTGACAATACTTCCTGTTTGGTCTCCAGCACCGCTGGTCCCTTATCATTGAAGAGTATCCCAAGGTATCAGACTGTCTGGGAGTGCATGATCGGCGTTGTGTTAGTTGGCAGGTTGAAGCTCAGGTTGCTGACCCTCATCACTGAGATTTTTGTCAAGTTGATTTTTGCATTTGATGCTAGCTGATAGAGGTTTAATAGTTCCTCGGCGCCCTGGAGATCAGTCAGTGAGCTTATGCCTACTACCATATTGTCAGCAAGTGCTAGCATATTCAGTGGAATTTGGTTAGGGTGGACTAAACCCCAGAGCTTCATGTCCGCTGCCACCAGTAGAATGTTGGCTACAAAGTTGAAGAGTATCAGTGATATAGGGTCACCTTGTCTGAGACCTTGCCCAACCAGGATTTTGTTGGTTACGCCATCTGCAACAATCATCTTCATTACCAGGCCCAAGTACAGCATCGTTATCCATGCTCAAAAATTGTCGGGGATACTGACTGCATTTAGTGCCTCATGAAAGAATGACCATGCTACTTGGTTGTATGCCTTTTCCATATTGAGGAACATAAGGTACCCCTGTTTGATGCCCCTTACATCCTGGAGTACGCTCTGGACTGAATCAATGCTGTCCCATATACTACAGCCTTTGATGAAGCCATTCTGGGCCTTATGGGAGTGTGTGCGGTGCTGTTGCCATCAGTCAATTAGATAGTATGCGCGTGAGCAGTTTATAATTGGTGTTTGATAGTGCAATTGGGCGCCAGTTCCGAAGTTGGCATCAGAGGCCCTTTTTGTACAGAAGTACGATTTGGGTCTCTTGGCCTCCCGGAATTTACTGGCCATTTTGTAAACAGTGGTTGAAGAGGGCTTTGAGCTCCAGCGTGATGCAGTCTCAGAATATGCTGTATATTTCTGCACACATATTGTCAGGGACTGGTGTTTTCATTCTTGGAGACTCCTTTAATGCCCTCTTAACTTCATTGATAGAAATTTTGGTGGATAGCTTGGCGACATCTTCCAGCGTACAGCTCCCTAGTACCAGCTTGGCCAGGTCAATAAGGGTTTTTGTTACCGATTTGCTCATTTCTTGTTGTCAGAAAAGATCACCATAAAAAAGCTCAACCTCTCACTTGATTGTTTTAGGGTCTGTTGATACTTCCCCTTATGCTGTCTCCACTTCCTGTACCCTAGCCTTGGTTTAAATTTCCTTGAGGTGTTTCAGGCCCTCTTTGGTCATTGTCCCCGCTAGACTCTGATATTGATGAGTCAAATTGGTCCATCTCTCTGAGTCTTGCTTCATCATTATGGCCTGAAATTTTTTGTGTGTTGTTTGATACTCGCTCCATCAGTCCTCACTGTCCCACCGGGTGAGCCTCAGCCTTTCTAATTTGAAAAATCAGCTGCATCAAGATGCAGTTCGCTTGTAGGAGGTTGCTTTTTCAAACTTCATACTATCATGCTTCATTTTTGCTTTGATCTGGGTCCATCGTTCTATCAGGTCCAATTCTGGGAGGTTGTCCAGGTATGCTACCAGTCAATCCAGTCCAGCATCAATCAGTGCCATTCCCCGTCCCTCAGCGTGGCTGGTGCCAGTTGCCACTTGCAGTTCCTTGGAGGTTCATCAAGGTCAATATCCACATGGATGACCATGTGGTCACTTTCAGCATTTATGCTAACCTCGCTGTTGGATGTCATTGGCTTGAGATCCAATGACACTAGGATGTAGCCTAAATGTGATCCTGACAAAGGGATCCAGCGGCATCATATGACCACTGCGTTAAGTTGGCCAGGTCATTGTCCTCTTTATCAATTGTTAGGTACATCCCCAATTTGACTAGGTAATTGATCATCTCATCAGCCTTACTGTTGGGACGTTCTCTCATCAGGAACATATCCCAGCTCACATTCATCCAACAGTTCAGGTCACCTGCTATTACAGTCATTGCTTTGGATGGCACTTCCGCTAAGAATTCCCAAAAAAATAGTTTTTGTGGTGCTTCAGTGGTTTGTAAACTGCTACCACTTGTATGCTCCTGCCAGATTCTCTGTTTGTAGCCATCACTATCAAGATCCTGCCAGCGTGAGTTTCTTCCACGAATTCCAGGTCTATTTTCTTGTCCATTGCGACTATTGCCACATGGTCCATCCATAAGGCTTAGTAGCCTATCTGGTGGGACCACGGGTGGTTTTTTGCATTGCGGTTCAAGCTTGTCACCATTTTCTTTTGGTTACCAGCTTGTGTTTCTGAAATAAAAACTAGGTCAATATTATTATTAGTTTTTAAATGGTGCATCTTTCCCCTCCTCATTTGTATGCTCGCCATCCCCCAAGCATTTGTAGTTGCTATTCTCATTTCTGGCTGCCCACCCACGGGTATGAGGTTTAGCGTTGTATGGGTTGTGGATCAAGTCCCGTACTGAGGTCTATTTGGTTGATGATGGTGGCATCGATGGTTGGCAGGGTGCAATATTTGGTTTTTGGGGTCAGTTAGTTGGGATTGGGATTATATTCCTAGGCATCCTGTGTACTGGAAATTTGGTTGCCATCCCCATCTCCCTGTCAATGGATAATGGTGATGGTTTTATGATCAGGTATGGGTGCCCCTTGTCTCCTGCTGGTGGAGTGGCAAATTCTCCCTCATCTGTCAGTCAGATTTGCACCCCTTTGTTCGATTTAATGGCCAAACTCAATTTTTTTAGTTGGTGATTTTACAGCCAATTTTGTTAATTATGTCACTCCTGCTGATTGTTCACCGGTTGCCTCAGGTTTATTTGCCAATGACATCCGATTCAATTTAGTATTTATTTTTGTCTTGTTGGGCTTCAATTTCAATTTGCTGGCTTCCTGCATCTGCCCTTGCTTGGGAGACTTTTTTGAGTTCGCCTTCTGCCATCTTTCCTCCTCGTGGACCATCCATTCCACTTGGGTTGGACGTTTCTCTGTTGGTCAGGGGTCAGTTCCCTCATCCATTGCATAAGATTCAGGGTTTGGATTTTTAAATGGTTCATCATCTGCTTCAGGTCACTTTGCCACTTCTCATTCCCACGCTTCTCTATGTGCCAGGTCCAATTCTTGTTGCTGGCGTTTCATATCCGCTACCTCCATTAGGTTGTGTGGGTTCCATTCTCTGGCTTTCAGGCGGAGGAAAGTCTTGGTACCAACCTTGGTGATTCCCCCAATGTGGTCATATTTGTATTCCCATGTAGTTTTACCTTTACAATAGTGGCATTGAGCCATTGTGTGGCTGGTCTGGTAACAGAACTGGCACACTTGTTTGGCATCCTCCTGTTTGACATATACTACCCTATTGAGGCCGGGCAGGTGGATGAATCAGGGTAGAGCAATTTTGTTTGATTTCATCCAGGGTGCCGGTTCATACAACGCTTCTACTGTCTGAGGGCGGAGGCACTTTATGATGTAATTGCCACCAGCTTGCTGAAATTATTGTACTTCCCCATAGTACAACAATCTGGTCTGGATCACTTTGTGCACCCACTCCTGTTCGCAATCAGTGGGGAGATTCTGGAAGTTTACCCACCTTACAGTTTGGTTGGTGTATCTGGTTGGTTCCATTCACATATAAATCCCCTTTTATTTGATGCCAATTTTGAGGAGTTTCTTGTGGTCCAATTTGCCTGTGATTGCTATATCTATATAGCCCTGTTTGGGTACCCAGTGGTGATCAAAGTCTCCTCCAGCTAGGACTTTGTTGAGTTCCTGATAAATCGACATTATCAGGTCAGACCATTCCTCCTCCTCCACTAGCTGCAGTTGGATTCGGATAGCATCCTTTAGGTATGCTTTTGGTGCCTGGCAGTCTGTAAAGCCCCCAATGATCAACTGATGGATGTACTCAATGTGGCTCCCTGCCCCATTCCAGGTGTTGTCTTTGGTATGCGCTGCCATGGCACTGTAGGATTTGGTTTTCGCGCTTGGTTTGGGTACTTTGGTGGGGTCTTTCCTTTCAAAATCCAGCTTACTGATTAGTTGAGGCTGAACCCCCTGTTGAGGAATGCTTCGATCTGGTGGATGCTGATACCTCTGCAGCTGATACTTTTAGCCATTTGTGCTCCAATCTCAAGGCTCTGCCACTCTAGGGCATCCATCAGCAAAAACCCCAATCAGTACCACTTGAGGGCAGATTCTGGGCTGCACGTTGGGTGGAGGTATTTTTGAAGGACCTCTAGCATAATTGAGCTATGCTGGCACCAGTCCCTTACTGTGACACTATTTCAGCCCCCATCTGTAAATACTCATGCCATGGCTGCCAGAACACCTGCTTCACTCCATTGGAACTCTTTGGAGGGGGTGAAACCTTTGGCGGTGTATGGGGCCGCTAGCGCCAGTTCCAGGAAGGACTACTTCCAATCCTGGATAGTTTTGATGCGGATCCCCACTTTGGGCCATTCTCAGCCCAAGTCTGGAGTTGTGACCCCTTTCATCACTGTTGCCGCCTGTGGTGAAATATCATGTTCCATCCACGGTTAGGCTGATTCAGGGGTGAACCCCGCTGTGTCCCAGTCTGCAGCTTTGGCAATTGTTGCAGCATTGCACCAGATTTTCCACTTTTCAATTGGGAATGGTCAGCCTCTAAGAGTTTTGTGATTCAGTTTAGTCACTCCCAGCTCTGCCCGTTTGTGCACTAGGTCCATAATGACCTCCGCTCAACCAGTATTTTATCTCCATTGGTGTGAATCCGTTGGCAGACCAGTTGATGGCCTCTTCCAACAACCAATCCTGAAAGGGTCCCCATTCCACTGCCTTTTCCTTTGTCCAGCCCGCTTTCATCAGGTCTGATGCAGTGGCTGGTGGAATTTGGGTGTACGACCAGTGTAAGGCCTCAGTGGCCTTGAACCTAGCTGTGATCCATGGTAGTGCCTCCTCTGGGGAGAATGTAGTGTTATACCATTCCAGTGCCATGTCCACTGGAATGGAGTGTTGGGCCTATTCAAGGGCAGTAGAGGCATTTGGGAATTGTTTTGCATACTTGGCTAAATCTGTTGGGTTGAGGCCCAAGATCCCGACGGCTTGGGTGTATCATGCTGTAATGCCTGCCTTGTTGTACTCCATCGCATTTAAAATGTCAATGCCAGCCTCCATCCAGGCCTTTGCATCTGCCAGTTTTAAATCTTAATGGATTGCAGCCTCAATCACCTTATTCTCCACGGGGGATTTTCATCCATTCCAGGGTGTCTTTGGTCCTAACTAATGATGCCTTGAATAGTACCACCATGTCAATTGAGATTTGGGTGTCAAGCCAGCGTTTGGCCGCTCTGGCAGAAAAATTGTGGTCTTGCCACATAGCTGAGATGTCTGGTTTGATACCTTTGGAGACCCACTGAGTCACTGTAGAGTATGGGAACTGGATGGCCTCCCATTGTTTGACCTCACGGGCGGACATGCCTTGGCACGCCAACATGTCTGACTGGATCAGGGTGTATTTTACTGGGGCCCTGGCCGCTGACTTGACCGCTGTCAATGTTTCAGCCCCTTCTGGTAGTACTTTTGGTTTTTTTGCCAAATTTTTTCAGGTGTCCAATCCCTCAGATTTGGCCCCCAATATAGTTTCACCCCTGTCAGTGTTGGTCCCCAATGGTTTATATTGGTTTGATGATTGGCTCTGTGCTAATCTAGTCCCTTCTGATAGCTTATAATTGTCAGAGTTTGCTCCCAATTGTCCATTTGAGATTGGCCATCAATTCATGGTTGAGTTAGACCCCCCGTTGGCATGAATTTGTCAGGGATTGTGCCCAATGGTGTATTGGGGATCACACCTGACAGTTTTCTCATGTCACCAAATCAATTTTGGTTGGGGACCATTCACCCCCCCAACTGGGCCTTTTCAGAATTGGTGACTGACTTCTTCTTCACTAAAATACCCTGAGCGGATTTGGTAAGTTTCTCTGTGTCAGTAGAAAACTTTTTATAGCTTTTCTCTGTTGGTTTGAGCTGCTGATTTTTATTAATTGAATCTGAGTCAGTTTGGATCCTACTAATACTTTGTCCAGGTTTTTTGTTTTTTCCACAAAAATTTTCTCACCCTGTGAGGCCCCAATCCCCTCTACTGGTTGAGGTTCAATGGGGAATATTCCTGACACCGCGGTTCTTGGCGTTGGGCCTCACTACCAGAAGGTTTCTCTTTTTGTTTGGTTGTCAGCAGTCACCAATCCTAGGGAGTCGACCCCATTATCCACGCTAGTCATAAGGGCCCCATAACCCATCAATGCATTCATGCATTTCATTGTTGTTTGTGTCACCAGATTGTTACTTGATGTACACATGTTGTATTGCCCTTCCCCATTTCTAGTCATGTGGGGGCTTGGGCCAGCGGGAAGTTTGTTAGATGGTATGTCCATTGTAGCATCCTTCATATTATTATTGTTAATTAATATTGGCTCAGGCAAGTCATCCATTTCTATGTGCTGCACACAGATGGGCAGATTGACTTCCCTACGCTTGAGTGGTTGGCTGTTGTTCATTGCTCTATAATTGCAGTGTGCACTGACAGTTGGTTGCTCTCTCAATTCTTGTTCAGTTCACTTTTTGATTAAAAAGTGATGTATACAAGAGAGAAAAAGCTCTTGAGCTGATTATGCTATAGGAGGTATTTTACAAAAACAGTTAGACTTTTGATTTAAAGTTCTATTTTAGATTAACTTGTTAATTACCCAAATGACCACTTACCACTTAAAACCATTTAAAATATCAAATCAACTGAATATCAAACTGCATAGCTGTAACTATATAGCAACTACCATCAATAATATATAGGACTTTCACTTAATATATATAAAACTTTTTATTTTACTAAAAAAATAATATTTTTTGATAGATTATTGTACCTTGTCATTGCACACAACAACTCACCAAAGTTTCATCACAATTATGTGCAAAATTAAAATTCCTCTAGCTAGTCTAAAGGGTAGTTAAAAATCAATTGCAAGATATGAACATCCACCCAGAGTGAGTTAAGCCTTTCAATGATTCAATGCATATATGCATCTAAATAATGGGGGATGATGTAAATCTAAAAATGCATATATGCTTCCAAAAACTGAGGTGTATGTAAATCTTAAAAAGAAAATCCTTTAAAAAAAGCTCTCAAAATTATGACTTAATTGAGAAATTAAGCCTACTCAATAAAACCCTTTTTGAAGTTGGCACTATATTTTATATTGAATTATAGAATTTTGCTCATAAATACAAATTATATCTTATGTTTGGATTGGGTCCAAGTGTAAACTATAATTAACTTAGAATAAATAGTACTAAGTATATAAATTATAAATATCTATTATAAGTCAGTTAAAATATGGCACCAACTTTAAAAAGGGTTTTAGTGAGTAGACTTAATTTCTCAATTATTTTATACTTTTTAGAGCTTTTTTCTAAAGGAGGTTCTTTTTCCCAATTTTTTTGAGAATATTCTTTTTTTCCAAAAACTTTACCCCCAGCTCTTTTCCCCTCAAAAAATTAGTGCATTTTTAAAAGTGACTCTTTTTCCTACTTTTATTAAATATTACTATCTCTATATATTGTTTTTGACCCCTTACTATTTCTCTATAAAATTAAAACTTATTATATCTATTATATATATATATATTATAAACAAATATACTAATAATTCATTTTATTAAATTTAGCTGATTTAATTGGTCAAATTATACTAAATTTACTTATTATCATCTACAATACTTCATTTTATTAAATTTAGATGATTTTATTGGTCAACATATGCCAAATTTACTGATCACCATCTACAGTAATTCATTTTATTAGATTTGGTTGCTTTTATTAGTCAATCTATGTAAACTTATTGATCGCTATCTAAAATAATTTATTTTTATCAAATTTAGATGAGTTTATTGGTCAAATTATGCAAAAACGATAGCCATCTATAATGATTTAAGCTCGTCCCGCTTTGAGCTCATACTGACTGAATTTTGAACATATCCCCCAGCCATAGGCCATATCAAAAGCGCTTCGAAGCTATCGCTTCACCGCACCGGAAAAAAGTTTATTCGGAGCTGTATTAGTCCCACAAGTATCCATCGCTTCCGAGCCCATTTTGATATATTTACTAAATTAATGGGCAGATACTTGCCCAATACTTACAAAAGTAAAATGGGACCTAAGTTGGAGCATCCTCGTTTTTTGGAGATGATCATCCAAATCGGTCCAGTATCTTCAGAGTTATGCGCGAACAAACATAGAAAAAAAGAAAAAAAACATACATACAGGTCAAATTGATAACCTTCTTTTTTAAAGTCGGTTAAAAAGAGTGAATGTCGGCTAAGAAATTCGTGCCAACTTTAAGGCCAAAAAATGGATGATTTTTTTTTGAAAATCACTGAAAGGGTTAATAGACCTTTTCCTATGGAGAATTGATAGGTCCTAATTAATGTAATTCTGAACACTAGGCTATTAAATGTGATAATATGGCAATTAATCTTGCAGACTTTAAGAAAAAACATATACTCTATGTACTTACTACAATCATATAATCTAAAATTTAAAAATTTGCGCTAAATGATGCTACAGCCAAAGCATTTGAGATGTTCCTGTCTATATTGTTGTTATGAGGCAGCACAAACACACTACAATAGTACCTCACCCCTAACTTTCTGACAAGTTCATGGTAAAAGGTTATCACCATCGTTAACTTTTACAAAACAGACTAAAGAACTGTTGTTGCTGTGGAGTAATACACTCAGTCAGGTCATAAACTCTGTTATCACCCTAACTACTTTAAAACTTTTACACTAAAGCCACTTTCTCACATACTAACTGTTATGTTCTTACATCTGAATATTTTCTTAAATCTAACCTTATCAATACCAATTTTGAGCCCACCTATCTAATAGACATGCCTATCCTTGTCCTTTAACTGCTCTTTTGAGATACACACAATGTAACAGCCAATGATCCTCCCTCGCCATCTACTATATTCCATTATTTGTTTACCACATACCTTGATATAGTGAAAAGTTAATCATAATTTCAAAAATGATATATCACATCTATCTAAAGATCAAACTTCCAAAAATATAAAAAATATTATCTGTATAGAAATATGATGACAACAAAATAGTTTTCTTTTAACTAATAATTGACTAAACTGCTTTTTATGTAATTTGAGTACATGATAGACAAGCCAAAAGATCAAAACCTGCTTATATATTGATAATATTGTAAGCCATAACTACATTTAAAATTTATAATAATCAAGTTTAAACCTGTAAAATAATAAGTATTTTTTAGACTAGATATTTTATAATACTTTTATATCGTCATTTGATGATTTATAATAAGAACTGATATACATAACATAACTCTCCAGCGTTTGTAATTCTTTTTTTGCTAAACTTGCACTATATAATAGCAAAGCTAATAATAATTTAATTGACTATAAAACAGTAGCCATGTTTTACCTCAAGAGGCATAGCAGTATCACATACATGAAACCAACATCATTTTGTAGCTTCATACCAGTTTTGACAGTTTACAAAATAGTAATATAATCAAGTTTCTTTTTAGTACTAGATGAGTCCGTAATATAATCAAACTTCCATTTTTTGAAATAGTAATCTTGAAAACAAAATAAGACTTTTGGCTGACAACTAATAAATGTATAAGGGTTTTCACGCTTATACTACTTTCCTACTTCAAATAAAGGTTGGCAATATCATCTGATAACTGATTGTATAAAAATAAAAGATAACTGTAAAAGATGCTTTTACGTGTTTATGGGTCTAGAAGTTAAAATCCAAAACAAATACCAACGTGCGTAAAGTAGATAATATAGTAAAGGTTTTATATAATTATACTTGCCAAAAAGGCTTGCCGGCTGACATTTGTCATTTATTTGAAAATTAAAACCTACCAAAATAGTTTAGATTCTGACTGGGTTTTTAAAACAAAATATTTCAATAATATTTTTGACCTACAAAATTCTAGCGGTATTTTAGCTCGATTAATTTGCTGACCCTATGTTCTTCTTTGGCCCGTCTTTTCTTTTCTTGGAGATTCAGCCTCCTCTTCTTACTTCTAGAAAGCTTTTTCTGAGAAGCATCATATGGTATATTTAAAATCTTCTCGGCAAAAAAATGCCTTTCCTAGCCAAAAATATAAGAACTTTACATTCAACAGTGTTTACCCATGGTACTTTGGAATCAGAAATAATTGCACTATATGAAATCGCAGCGCTTGCATATTTGCTAAGCTGTTCGGTAGATCTAAACATTAAATATGTTAAGCCCTCCATAAACCCTGTTTTACCAGATTTAAAAATTTCATAAGGACAGAAAGGTAAAAAGCTTTTTAAAAAAACAAAAACAAGTTGTTTTACAAAGAATGTGCTGCATTCAGAATTAAAGCATAAATTCACACAATATATGTGTTGATTAGACCAAAGCGTCAGATATTTTTAAAACTGCTAAAGCGTTTATACTTCCCACAAAGAACGATTTTAATCAAGATAAAAATTAAGAAATTCACCATAAACCGAAAAATATGCAAGTAAAAAATCCGCTTACAAACTATCTAGTAAAGAATAATTGTCTGAAAGCCTATTAATATAACTTACATAGATTTCAAAACATAAATGCTTGCTTTACTAACATAATTGCACTTAACTTCTTAAGGAAAGCCCAACCCATTTTAATCAAGACGCGATTTAAAACTTGAATAGCATCTTGCTAAGTAACAGCTTTACCTAAAATAAAGCTATCAAAGCCAAAAATTCCAAAAAACTTGATTTTAATATATTTGAATTAAACCTAAATACAAATTTTATTTGAATTAAAGAGAAAAACTTTATAAACAAAAAAATTAAGAAACGAAAAAAAGACAAAAATGTTCTTACTTATCTGCTTCATAGTAATCGTCACCACGCACCACCCTGGCGCTTTCTGTTACTTCACCCAAATTTATTTTGTTATAAGCACCCGAAAAGAGTCTAAACCCCTAAAATAATTATTGCCAATCCCAAACCAATTTTACTAAATCAGCTCCAAACTCAGCGTCAGAACAATCCTTGTCATTCTCTAAGTTATAAAATGTCAAACATTTGTATAAATTTTTGTGAAATCAAGACTAGATACTCCGAATGTACCGGATTTTCACAACAGTTACATTAAAAATAAAAAAATACCTTTATAGCTTTGGATTTCACTAAAATGTCTGCTTAAAATTTTTCTTCAAGAAGTTTTAAGCTGTATTGAGTTGCGTTCACTGCAACATCAGAATTGTCTTGAACTCTAAGATCTGATCGGGTTATCTTGACAGTTTCACTATAAAGGCTTGTCATAAAGCTAGAATTGCGTAAGATTCAGTAGTAAACGGTATAGAATTTTAGTCTTAGGGTTAAAACTTTCAGTTAAAGTATTCATGTTTAAAAAGATAAATGGTAATTTGGTTTTTTTGGCAGCGTACTATAAATTTGTAGATGCGGTAAATGGTAAACCTCCAAAGCAGGACAAATTGATATGTACATTTTAAACC
>JAKSZP010000774.1:0-33103 GCA_022478985.1 Massospora cicadina | reverse complement strand
ATCAATTTCGCTCATATCCTTTCCTTTAAGGTTTTTTGAATGTTTGCAATTGTATATTGATCAGGATACTCATCAGTCAGTTCAGGTATTGATTGGTATTCATCCCTGACGTAGGTTCCACCACCAAATATAAAATTGGCAGAAACGCGGCCTTTTTTCTGTATAATAATTCAAAATGGTGTTTTTCCCATCACCATATGATGACTAATATTGTAGGCGAACATCACCAAACTCAGGTATGTTCCCCACGCGGAAGTTCTCCCTGTGACTAGCTTCCTCAGCATCGCAGCTAGCGTCCCATAGACCCGTTCTACCAGTCTGTTCATCTCCAGCTGGTAAGGTACTGACACAACTCCTCAGCTCATCATTATCTCATTTAACCTCAGGATCACATGAGATGTGAAGTTGGTCCCATTGTCGCTAAGCAGGACCTGCAGACATCCATGCTGATATACCACTTGATCCAGAATGAACCTCGCAGTACTGGTAGCATCCACTTTCATTAGAGCCTTTGTCTCAACCCATCTCATCATATGGTCGATGGCAACTATAATGTACTTGACTCCCCCTGTGCTCATCATCAGCAGTCCCATTACATCAATGGATACTGTGTACCAGGAAAATCCAGGGCAGACCAGTCAGTATCCAGTTGTATTCTTATGTAATTTGTGCAGCTGGCACTCCACGCAACAAGCCAGATAATCTGCAACATTGTAGTTGACTGATTCCCAGTAATAATACTGGCAAATATGGTCAGTTGTTTTCCTCAGGTCTCCGTGCCTGACAACCTTGTGAGCGGCTTGTACTATCGCTGCTCTTTCTGACAGTTTTGGTAATAATAACCACTTCCCATTGATTATCTTGAATACTTGTCCATCCATGGTCTTGGTGTTTTCCATCACTTTCCAAAGCGCACCTTAATTTCTTGGGGCTCATCCTCAATTTTTCCTTTGACCATTCTCTGTAATATCTCATCTGCCTGCGGGCATACCAACTGGACCATTGGCAACCACAATAAGCCATCCGCATTCTGGTGAGAAGCCCCCACTCGGTGGACTATCTCATAATCATAAGCCTGGAGCTTAAGTGCTTATTGGGCCAGTCATCCATCAGGATCTCTTAAATTGTGCAGCCAATGCAGCAAAGAGTGGTATGTTACCACCTTAAAGTGCATTCCATGGACATACACCTGAAACTTCTTGCATGCATAAATGACCACAAAGCATTCCCACTCAGTCATGGTGTAGTTCCTCTCAGCGGCTGAGAGTGTCTGGCTCACATATGCCACCGGATGTTTGTCCCCAAGTTCGTCTACTTGGCTCATTATGGCGCCGATTGCCATCAACAAAGCATCAGTTTGAATAACAAACTCCCAATCGAAATTTGGATATTTCAGAATCAGCAAATCTATCAAATACTGGCATAACTCATTGAAGGAGTCCTGAGCCTCTTCATTCCATACAAATCCTTTTTTCAGATCCTATAATAAATGAAATAATGGCTTGGCTATTTGGGCGAAGTCCTGAATAAATCTTCTATATATCTGACCATCCCAAGGAACACTTGGATGTTTCAGACACTCTTTGGTACAGCCTTACGTTTGATAGCTGCTATCTTCTCGGTTTGCAGCTGCAATCCACTGGAGTTAATTACAGATCTCAGGCATTACAACTCTTTCTTAAAGAAGTGGCACTTCCTTGGCTTGATCTTCAGGTTAGCCGCAGACAGTCACTTAAATACTTCTTCCAAGTGGTGGAGATGATCAGTAAACGCTTTACTGAACACGTTTATATCATCCATATATACCAGGATGCACGACAACTTCAAGTCGCTTATTATCACATCTATGGCCCTCTGAAACGTTGCAGGCGCATTGCATAGACCCTGGGGCATCCTCGTCGGTTTTATAGCCCCTGCATGGTAATAATCATGCATTTTTCCTGGTCTATCTTTGGCAAGTTGATCTGCCAATATCCCAAGATCAGATCCACTGCAGAGAAATACTTCACTTCTCCTAAACAATCTAGTGCATCATCAATCATTGGTAGGGGATACAAATCCTTATTCATAATTTTGTTCATCCTTCAGTAGTCAATCACCACCCAGTTCAATCCATCCTTTTTAATCACTATCAGAATTGGACTCGCCCAGGGACTTGACAACTGAAATAGAAGCCCATGCTTCACAAGTTTGCTGATTTCATCCTCCACTACCGCTTTGGCGGCTTTCAATCTTTGGATTAGTCTCATCCTTATTGGTAAATTTTCCCCAGTGTTGACCTAGTGGATCACATCTTGAGCACATCCCAAATTGTGGTCGTCCTGAGTGAACACTTCCCAATACTTTTCAAATAGTTTGAGCACCTCCTCTTGCTGGCCTTCTGACAAATCAGCGAGCTAATACTGATCAACCAATAGGTTGATACTTTCAGCTACCCCTGCTGGTAATCCAATTTTGTCAAGAGACCCAAAATCGTGGAATCTTCTCAATTTGGCCCTCAAGGTCAGATGAACAAATGTGATGATCTGATTCCTCTTGATCTTCTTCAGTTTTTCACTCAAATTCACTAGGAGAACTCAAATTTCTCTATGGCCTGGCATTATTATCCCAGGAGCCACCCATGGCTCCACTCTGGATTTCTTCCAGGGGCTTCTGACCTCCCATACAACAGCTCAGTAATCTCCAATGTCAACCCTGTGTTGACTATCATCTTCAATCCAGCTGGTATGATCCTCTCATTCTTGATCCTTAGTGGAATTCCCCAGTTCTCTAAAATTTCATTGGTTTGGATCTTATCCGCCAGTTGTTGGGCGTACAGCTGGGCAACTTTCTGGATTATATCGGGGTCAATTCTCTTCGCCCTAGCTCTGGTAACGGCATTTACATCCATATTGACCACTTGATACAGCTGGTCCTGCTCATCATCTACAAACAGATCACTAATATCAATTCCCTCATATATAATGTCATGAGGAACAGGTTTATCCGCAGCTCTAGATGGTTCCCTGTTAGGCTGCGGGCCCTTTTCCTAAATCCTTGGAGGCTGCTGACTCCTTGGCCTGGACCATGTTAATCTGATCCTTTGTCTTTTTACAGTGTATGGCGAAATGTCCTTTCCCACCACACTGATAGCATACCTTTTCGTTCTTGTTTAACCATCTGAATTCTTCTGGGCTTATTCTCAGAACGGTTCACTTGGTAGCCTCCTTAGCTCCTTCATTTCCCTTCATGGGATTCGGATTTTTGTACCTGATTGGACTTGAAGCTTCTATTTGGGTCATCAAATGTCACTCCTAAAATCTTCAGATTTTCTACCATTAAGAGATAGTTTTTCTGTTGCAAACACAGAAGACATCATGCAATGAAAATTGTGATAGGGCTGAAGGGCAACTTGCAAAGCGATTTTAGTAACAAAGTCGTCCAATACTTTTGCTCCAGCCAGGATCTGTGACCCCTGGTAAAACTGATCTGAAAAGCTAGTGAGAGACTCATCTTTATGGAACTGGATCCCATAAATTCCTGCTTGCATTTTGACATGCATGTCAGACTTCTGAACTCCTTCATGATGGCCGCCTTTGCCTCAGCATACAACCAGCTGTCCCCCTCCAGGTGAGGTAACATTAAGTTTTGACAGTCGGTGTCTAGGCAATTCATGACCTTCAACGCCTTTTAATGATCCCCATAGCCATTCATAGTCATGTCAAACAGTCAGAAAAATTCTGTGGCGTTATCCCGATGGAACATTGGCAATTTTGGCATTGCCCTAAATTCCTTAAGTCATTTATGGCCGATTCTCTCAGTTCAGCTACTCAGCTTACTCGAGGAGTAACTTTGGGCATCATCTTTAAAATGGCAGCAAAAGCGGGTGGCATGTTCCATGGGGTATTTGACTTCCCAAGTATCGTGTGAGGACTTCTTTCTTTGGCATTGCTTGCCATATCAGGCTCACAAGCACATATGTGAGCTTTAAGTTCCTCCACTTGTTTGATTAATCTTTTGATATCTGCACCAAATTTTCTTAAACGAATGTGATCCCCTTCTTGCTCCATTTTTAGGTATAAGACCTCTCAAATGAGGTCCCCTTCTTTCTTCTTCAATGAGTTTACTTTGCCAAGTAACTTGTTTCTGAAGCTATATATTCTCTACTCCTTCCTCCACCTTGGCGACTCATTCTTCCAAGGCTGCAAATTCTTGATGGTCTGCTGAGTTTAAGGCATTCTGGTTTACAGTGGCTAACTCAGTCCACAGTTTGCGTAGCTCTTCTTTGTATGACATTATTTTAGATTCTTCACTCAACTACCCCTGTAGTGAGCACCAACTTGTAAAAATTTACTCTTTGTTTGTTATTGGTAGGCGACCCAGTAACCTTTTTACTGCACAGGTTCAGTTTCCTCGTGCACTTTGTTGCATTGTATAAAATAAATTATTAATTGATAATAATATGTAGACTATTATCTGTAGTTGAGTGTGAATTATATTATAGCCCAACGCTTGGCCAGTATTCCCAATTATATACTCAGGAAGTTGTACTCATAGGGATTTATTCCCTATGCTCTTGTCCATCCAATCTTTGCTGAGATACCCCGGTGACAGTCTCTTTTGGCCCAACATACAGTCAGCAGCTATCCCTGATTGTGGTTCCTTCTTCTCTAGATCCCTGCTTTTATCTTTACTCTTCTCTATGAGAGTCTTCCAATTATTACCCTATGCAATAATATCCTTGAGACGGAACAACACAATAGAAGCTGTTTGTTTAACTATACACCAAATTGATAATATTACTGTAAACTCTAAACTCTGTAAAGTGGGGGTGGAAGGCGAGTTGGTAAGGGTGTATGGCTACTAACCTGAAGGTTGCAGGTTCGATTCCTGTCCTTTGCACATCAATTGGTGTGCCAGCCTAAGGAAGCTATTGGCGATTAGTAGGTCTAATAACATGAAAACCTTACCCATGACATAATCAGAAAAATTTGAGTCCCAATATGGAGGTGGAAAAACTTCTTTTGATGGAGTTGACCCTGTTCAGGTTTCATGTCATTTCTTTCTTTTGGTAATGCCTGTCCCCTGGTCAACTTGCCTCGGTTAAATAAAAATAAACTCTGTAAAGTACTTTTTTTGTTATATTAAATCCTAGGGAATATATATAGTGGGGAATTTGGCTATCTAACCCTTGGTTGACACCTCTTCAATGAAACGGCAGCTGTTGCCATTGAATCACCCATCCTCGTCTTGGCAAGCAATGGTCTTCCCCATCCTGGCTAGGATTCCATCATTGGACATCCTTAAGACCTCAAATGGAAAGAGTTGGAAAACGTGTCCATAAAATTTTCCTCTTGATCCAAGCAAACCAACCATATTTGGCTAGCTACCTCCTTAGGTAATGGGACTTATTACCCATTATGGAAGATCACTCACCAACTGATCAATTTGCTAGTTGCAGGTGGCATCACTCACCTCACAACTTTTAATTTATTCCCAATCAGTTGGTGATGAAACCTGACTGATCCCAATCAGTACAACTGATAGTTAATCATTATCAGATGCCCCTATTTTGTCAGCAACTCAGCCCAATGAGATCCCAAGTATTTTTCTGGATCGATCTCTGGTGGATATGACCAGGCGAATATCCCAAATTCCCCCAAACGTTGTTTCTCTGAAACTTGGGCCAACCAATTTATGATTCACTTTGCCTTAGGGAATTTTTCTCTAGCGATACCAGGTAATCTAGCAGGCTGGGAATATGGGTAAAAATCTAACACCCAGTATCAAAAAATGTGCAGATCTCATATAGAGAACCTATAATTGGCCTGGGTCCTCAAAGGACATTCCCAATTGGATTTCTTGTTGTGTCACCTGCGCCCAGGCAAAATCAGATCATTCTGGAAAGAAGGGATTGTTACACCCCTTGCAGCAGGCTGAGGGGCCATGGACCTCAGTCTCAGTGGATTTCATCATGAAGCTCCCACCCTCCGGTGGTTCTGATGCAATAATGGTAGTCTTGGACTGATTTACCAAGTTTGCACTCTTCATCCCCTGCCTCTCTTATATCACTGCTGTGGAGACTGCAAATTTATTTTGAACCATGTCTTTGCCATGTTTGGTCTCCCCAAGAAGATAGTGAGTGACAGGGGACCCCAGTTTATGGCCTGGTTCTGGTAAGAGTTGTTGACCCTCCTTTGCATCAAGCCCTGTAGATCCACTGCCTACCACCCCCAGTCTAATGGGTAGACTGAGCGGGTGAACCAGGTATTGGAGAAGTACTTGGCTGCTATGTGATGACCTCACAAGACACCTAGGCCAAGGCCTACCCCTAGCACAGTTTGCGTACAACAACTCCCTCCATTCCTCAACCAACTTTTCTCCCTTTGAGGCCACTCTGTGGTATAACCCTCTTTCCATATTGGTCCCTGACTCTCTTCATCAGTTCCGGCTGCCAAGGACCATGTAAGCTCTCTCCACAAAATGCACAACCTGGTTTGCAAACACTTGACAAAGTCTATTGAGGACTACAAGAAGTTCGCTGATCAGAAGCGTCTTCTGGGACATGAGATCATGGTGGGTTCCCTTGTCATGTTAGATACATGCAACCTCTCCATGAAAGCCCCCACCCGCAAGCTCACAGCTAAATGCTCAAGACCCTTTGAGATTGAGAAGGATTTAGGGTACAGAGCCTACTGCCTGAGGCTGCCTGCGCACTTGAAGCAGCACAATGTCTTCCACACCCCTCTTCTAACCCCCTTTAAGGGGGAAAGGCCAACATCCCCCAAGCTAATCATTGTTGGGAATCCCAGGAAGTGGAGATGGAGGCCATTGTACCTTCCCAAAAGTCCCGCCAATCCATTCAGTACTTGGTCTCTGGAAAGTTTACCCTCATATGAGAACAGCTGGGTGAACGCATATGATTGTACTAACTTCATAGACCTGATAGAGGGATTCCACGCCTCCCACATGACAGCACCCCGCCCTCCCCAGAAGATCGCGGCCATTCTGGCCATGAAGTTACCAGAGCGCCATAAGAACTATGCCTTGGCCCATGCCCCCAGGGGCGGGATCCTCCCTGTCAAAAAAGGGAAGGGTAGTGTAAGCCTTGGGATCAGCCCTTGCAACTGGATAAGGTTCAGCACCCCTTTTTGGACGAAAAGGGACTTAAAGACTCCAGTGGACCCTCTGTCACAGCTGGGCGACCTAGCCCATGTAATATATGAGCACTCGGTGATGGCTTTCCTATCTAAAGACATCCCACTCCCACCTCTTCCCCCTCTTCAAACCTGGTCAGGTTGATAGAAGGGGTCTGCAGGGAGATGTCGCACATCAGGGGGCATGAAGAGGGCCCTGGGTCCACCCACTCCCCAGGCAATCCATGGCCAAAATTTGGGAAAATGGCAATTCCCAACATTGGAGCCCAGCTGGTAGTTTCCAGACTGGGGGAGCTGGTCTGGGCTGGCCTGCTTTGGAAGCTAGATCAGAATACAGTTCAGATCACAAAACCAGTTCCAAATGACTCAGATCATCTGGCCCAATGTTCCAAAATGGATCCAGGGAGTTCAGATCGTACAAGTAGCCCAATTTTGGTATTGGATCAAATGGCAACAAATCTGATCCATGGACCCTGCCTCCCAGGACAAATCCAGACTTCCCAAGCCATGTGAACAGGCCGATTTGAGTCATCAGGACCTGAATCAGTATTAACTTGGCTTGCCCCCAAGAATTTAAAAAATTTGAAAAAAATTTTCTAAGCTTTTGCCAGAATCAGGAGCATCCTTCTTCCCCCTCTGAGCCAGCCAACCGAATCCCTTCCTCATCCCCCAATTGACCAATCCCTCAATACTTCCCCATGCCTATCACCCAGTTTAAAGGGCAACTGCCCCCACCGAGGGCAGTTGTTGGTTCATTCTTTTTCCTTTCATCAAAATTTAATCTGAAAAATCTTCCTAGTTTGCCACAGCCTCCGTCTGCCTTTTAAAAATTTATAAACAATTCTGTCAATTAATCTTACAAAGTCCACCATCACCCAAATCCTCTTTCCAATGTTCACCGGCTGGATTATCCAGTCACTCAATCCTGCCATTGTGACGGTTGAGGTCTATCCTCAGCATCACATTGCCCTGATCTTTGGTAAGACAGGGCAGGCTGTGTCTGGATGTATGGAGGAGGGGGGAGTTGATCCTGGCAGGGACGCCTAAGGGGCAGGAGCTTGAAGGAGGCCAAGGAGCAAGATGGGCGTCCAAGTTGAGGAAAAACGAGAATCAAGTAAAATGGGGAGTTTCAGATTCGATTTGGATTCAAATAAGAATGGAATGGAATGAGTGCTTGGAAGTTTCGCGGTTCATTTGGAATTCGAAATGGAACTGGTGCGGAACTGTTGAGGGTTGGAACTGGCACAGAACCATTGAGCGAGGATTCCGCGATCCTGCTGTAAGGTTTACACCAAGCATCAGTCAGATTAGCACCATAAGCTTGTGTTATATTTTATATTAGCTTGTAGCATGTGTATATAGGGAAGGAACTGGGAGCTGGAGGCTTCTCAGTTCTGTTTTCTATCAACCTGGCCAATATTAAATAGAAAGAACTTAAAATTCATATATTTATACTTTGAGTTTATTTTAAAAAATATTGCTTAACTGCAGCCATGTTTGGCTTGAATCAACAAGAATTGGACTTGGAGAGTGAGCTTGGGAGAGCTATTGCCTCTTTATACCTTGTCTTGGAGTCAAGGCATGTTGCTGGGGTTAAGTATACTTGCAACTGTCTTCCAGGGGGTGCTTGTCCAGTCTTGTAGCGCGCACAAGGAGAGTAGTATCAGGAGCCCTGTCAGCCCTATGGTCTGTAACATGGATTCTGTTGCCCAACTCATTTGTGGCTCATTGGAAGGAGCCGGTGCGTTACATTAAACAGAACTCATTTACTTTCCTGTCGTTGTGGTGGCAAGCAAAAGAGGTGCCAGAAGAAGTTATGTTTCCAAAGTGGTATAACCATACTGCACTACTCTTGATGGTGATATTTCCCACCGCCTTTTTGCTTCATGAATTAAACTGGGTTTTAGAGTGTGTCCCGGAATGGTGGGAAAGTGGTAGGGCCTGGGAAGGACAAAGAAAGAATTCCCACGGTTTTGAAATTGGAAGACTTGGAACTGATCCACCAGACGTTTAGCCGGGTTCAGTTTCAGGGACATTTGACAAAGGCAGCGGGTGGGGAGGATTCGTTTGCCTTGCAGTTAAGTCAGGTTCTGTTGGCACTTCCAGTAAAGCAGTCCAACTGGGTGCGAGAACTTTTGGAAGAGAAGTCAGGGTTACCCATATCAGTGGAGGAATGTCTGGATTGGATTGATCGTGCAGCATGTCCGGATGAGACGCAGGATTCAGCCTGGGCGGCTTTACTGCAGTGTGGTCAAGGGAAGAAGTCAGTGGAGGAGTATAGCCAGATGTTCCGCGCAATGGCAAGAGCAGCAAAGGCACCTGAGTCTCAGCTTCCGCGCATGTTTTGCCAAAACTTGCAAGCTAATTTATTATTGGCAATGGCGGCGGTGAAACCTGCAGTGACGTTGGAGGAAGAGGTGGGTTTAGCCTTGCAGGTAGAACGACAGTTGAGTTTGGTACGGGCCCATCAGGAAGTTGTGCGACCCCTAGGGGGATTCTGAGGACAGAGTGGTGGAAGAAGGGCAGGTTCCGAGCCCGTATATGGTTCCAAGGGGTTTAGCTATGTGGAGGAAGGGAAGAAGAGTCAAGGGAATCCTGAGGGTATGGTGGAGGTGCGGGAGACAAGGATTCCCATCGAGATTACCACTCAGGATCCTGAGGCTCAGAATAAGAGGCTCCTTATAATTTTCACAAGAAACCGGTGAATCCGGTACCTCCTCAAATTAAACCACTTACTTTATCTTATCCTTATCTGATTTTGCCCATCAGTGTGCTTGTGGGGGATGAATGAAGGGATTGCGATGAAGTTCTAGCTTTGATTGATACCGGAGCTGGGGAAAACTATGTTGAGGAGAAGTGGGCAAGAAGCCATGGATTGTCATTACAGAAGGATGGATGGGTGACGTTGGCAGATGCCTCCAAAAGAACGGCGGTATGGCGAGTACAGGCCAAGGTCCTGTTGAGGCAAGGGGGCGGAGGTATTCAGGGAGGAGTTTCACGCCGTAGCTCACCTGCCACATTCTGTGGTGCTGGGGATGAGATGGTGGCACCATGTCTGTCCACAGTTTGATATGAAGAGAGAGAGAGTTCTGCTGTCGCCTAGAGGTCAGGGGACGTGTGAATGGACGTTTCAGTCCCAAGGTTCGATGGTGAAGCACATGGGTGGAATCACCTCAAGTGTGTCAGCGGAAGGATTGCCAAGGGAGTATCAGGATTTCGCGGAGGTGTTTGAGCCTAAAGGTGATGCGCCCTTTTCGCCTACAGGGAATTTTGCATTTGGATTCCAGTTCAAGGAAGGCTCTGAGTTACCAAAGGGCTGTCCAGTCTATCCGTTGAATCCCCAGGCCCGAGAGGCAATGGAGGGTTATGTCCATAAGATGCTGGATATGGGTTTGATTGCGCCTTCCAAGTCGCCGGTGGTTTCGCCAGTCCTGTTGGTTCCCAAGTCAGGGGGGGAGTTACGTCCTTGTGTTGATTTCCGACGCCTTAATGAGGTAACGGAACCTGACCCCTATCCAATGCCACTCATGGAGAACATTCTGCCCATGATCTCCAGCTGTGGGGTGTTCACCAAATTGGATTTGGTGGACGCTTTTAATCAAATTCCTGTTCGCCCTGAGCACCAGCGGTATACGGCATTCAAATGTCATCTGAGAAACTTTGAGTACAGGGTTATGCCATTTGGGCTACGCAATGCCCCTGCAGTTTTCCAGCGCATGATTGAACATGTATTGGGGGACTTAGTGGGTAAGTGTTGTGTTGCCTATATGGATGACATCCTGGTGTTTTCCAAATCAGTACAGGACCATGTGAGGGATGTGAGAAATGTGTTGGAGGTGGTTAGGAACGCGGGCTTGAAGTTGAAGCCATCCAAGTGCGAGTTCAATAAAGAATCGGTGTCCTTCCTAGGGAACGTGGTCCTCCAAGAAGGGATAGCGATCTGTCCTGATAAGTTGCGGGCGGTGCGGGAATGGAAGGCTCCTGGGAATAGGACTGAAGTGCGAAGTTTCTTGGGGGTGGTGAATTTCGTGCAAAGATTTTCTAGGGATCTGGCCCAATGGGCTGTGCCGTTGACAATACTGATGGGAAATGTGCCATTCGTTTGGGGGGAGGCTGAGGAGAAAGCATTTCAGAAAGTGAAGACGAGTTTGCTGACAGCCCCAGTTCTGGCACACCCTGACCCAAAATAACCATTCGTGGTATAGACTGATGCGTCAAATTTTGCACTTGGAGCTGTGTTGTTGCAGGAGGGTAAAGATGGGGTTGAACATCCTGTTTGTTATTTCAGTCAGAAGATGGCACCAGCTGAAACCAACTATCCAGTTTATAATAAGGAACTTTTGGCAATAGTTGCAGCCTTGGGGAGTGGCAACATCACCTATTGTATGCCAGGCACCCGGTTGTCATCTGAACAGACCATCGAGCCTTAGAATACTATAAGTCCCCACACCTGATGAACCAGAGGCAGGCCCAGTGGCACTTAGAGTTGGTTCAATATGACCTGCGGTTTGAATACAAGCCGGGAAAACAAAATATCTTGCAAGATTTATTGAGCCGTGATTCTGGACTGGTGTTTTCTGATGAGGAGTTGAGGAAGTTCAACACAGCCACGATGTTGCCACAGAACTTGTTTGCAACGATCCAGGGCTGAAGAGACGGAATGGCAGGAAGAATCTGGACTGCACAGCAAAGATGTGAGCTTGGCCAACGGATAAGAGAAGAGACAGGGGAAGGTGAGGCAAGCAGGGGGCATGCGGGATTCTCAGTTTGGGGTGGTATCATACACCATGAGGGAAGGATTTGGGTCCCAGTGAAGAGTCTGCAAAAAGAGGTAATGGCAGCTAATCACGACCATCCTCTGGCAGGTCATCCTGGTCAAGAGAAGACGTTAGATCTTGTTCGCCGTCAATATTCATGGAGAGGTGTGGGTGAGGCAGTGCGGAAGTATGTTTCACATTGTGTGGTTTGCGCCAGGGCAAAGGCCCAACGGGTGGCACTGGGGGGGAAATTGAAGCCGCTTCAAATTCCTTCTAGGCCATGGTCCTCAGTGAGTGTGGATTTCATCACAGGACTGCCCAAGTCACAGGGGATGGATGCCTTGATGGTGGTGGTGGATCGTCTGACTAAATATGCAGAGTTTTTCCCTTGTTGGTCAACCATTTCTGCAAAAGTGGCAGGACAGATTTTTGTAAATGAGATTTTCTCCAGACATGGGGTGCCTGAGGAAATTGTGTCAGATCGGGGTCCACAATTTACATCTAAATTTTGGCTCCACATGTTGAGAAATCTAAAGATCAAGGCTTGCCATTCGTCAGCATATCATCCTCAGTCAGATGGCCAAACTGAGAGAGTAAATCAGATATTGGAGCAGTATTTGAGGTGCTATGTTTCAGGGCGGCAGGATGACTGGGTATATTGGGTGAAGCTGTCTCAATTTGCTTACAACAATCATAAGCATTCATCCATGGGTATGACCCCGTTTTTTGCAAATCACGGCCAACACCCAGAGGGTATGGGGCCTAGGGAGCAAGGGCGGAATCCAGCGGCAGATGAACTGTCGTGAGATACCTGTGACACCCTGGAGCTCCTGAAGAAGAATTTGGTGGTGGCAGTCGCGGCTCAGAAGAGGAAGGCAGACCGGCATAGATCTGAAGGTAGAGCTTTCAAGAGAGGTGATTGGGTCTTGGTGAATGCTCGGAACTACGCCTTGCCTGTAAGGAGCTGGAAATTGGGGCCGGTGGCGTTGGGCCCATATCAGGTAGTGAGGGCGGTGAACGAGGTGGCATTTGAGCTGAAGCTCCCAGAAGGGTCAAGAGCTCATCCAGTGTTGCACGTATCGCAGCTCAAGCCATTCTTTGGCCAGCCACCTGAAAGTCCTTTTCCCTTTATTCCCAGCTGGAGGAGGAGCTGAGGAGTATGAAGTTGAGGAGATTCTTGACACCAAAGTGGTGAGTGGACGTCGTTCATTCTTGGTACGTTGGGTGGGTCATCCTATTGAGGAGTCCACATGGCAGTCAGCTAGGGATTGTGCCCGATGTCCTGAGAAAATCCAAGAGTTCTTCCTGTCTAGGGGGTTGATGTGACGGTTGAGGTCTATCCTCAGCATCACATTGCCCTGATCTTTGGTAAGACAGGGCAGGCTGTGTCTGGATGTATGGAGGAGGGGGGGAGTTGATCCTGGAAGGGACGCCTAAGGGGCAGGAGCTTGAAGGAGGCCAAGGAGCAAGATGGGCGTCCAAGTTGAGGAAAAACGAGAATCAAGTAAAATGGGGAGTTTCGAGATTTGATTTGGATTCGAATCAAGAATGGAATGGAATGAGTGCTTGGAAGTTTCGCGGTTCATTTGGAATTCGAAATGGAACTGGTGCGGAACTGTTGAGGGTTGGAACTGGCACAGAACCATTGAGCGAGGATTCCGCGATCCTGCTGTAAGGTTTACACCAAGCATCAGTCAGATTAGCACCATAAGCTTGTGTTATATTTTATATTAGCTTGTAGCATGTGTATATAGGGAAGGAACTGGGAGCTGGAGGCTTCTCAGTTCTGTTTTCTACAACCTGGCCAATATTAAATAAAAAAGAACTTAAAATTCATATATTTATACTTTGAGTTTATTTTAAAAAATATTGCCTAACTGCAGCCATGTTTGGCTTGAATCAACAAGAATTGGACTTGGAGAGAGGCTTGGGAGAGCTATTGCCTCCCTTTATACCTTGTCTTGGAGTCAAGGCATGTTGCTGGGGTTAAGTATACTTGCAACTGTCTTCCAGGGGGTGCTTGTCCAGTCTTGTAGCGCGCGCACAAGGAGAGTAGTATCAGGAGCCCTGTCAGCCCTATGGTCTGTAACATGGATTCTGTTGCCCAACTCATTTGTGGCTCATTGGAAGGAGCCGGTGCGTTACAGCCATGCAGCAGCAGATCACAAATGCAATAATCTGCCCCACCCCCAATGACAAACCCACTGCTTAATTTGTTTCCACGCGTCCATTAAATGGAGACCCTTCTGTCCATTTGGTCACTGAGTCCGCTGAAACTGCTCCCCAGTTGGAACAGCCCCAAGGCGTCCCTGGCCCACCGCGCATGGGTTTGGCTTCTTTAGCCACCCTGCTGCTGTGGGTCCAGCCCACCAGTGGGACCTAGAGCGCCCCCTCCAGGGAAAGCTCAGTCCCAGCCCCTCTCATGGGGTTGACCATACCTCTACCAATATTTCCAATAATGTGGCAGCCTCTGTGACATTTCCTGCTGGTGCTCAAGCTCCCCTATCTGAATCTGAAGGCCAGCAACTGCAAACCCTGGAGGAGTCGATGTTCTCCCTGCCTCTCCCACTCTTGGGGGTTGCCCCCATAAGACTTGCGGTTGCCCCCAATGCAACCATCTGGTTTGCCTTGAGGGCCTTCAGTACATTACTAAACGTTTGCTTTCCTCACGTTTTCTGTAGATCCCCACTTCTATTAGTCACCTGGACCACTATGCCTCTGGCATTCTGGGGCCTTTACTGGGTGCTTGTGCACCCCAACTGGGAGCTTAGTCTAGTTCTTCTTAGCCAAATCCATGTAATCATTATGTGATGGATGAGCGGTGGGTTATGGCTTACTCTTTGAAAATTCCACCACCTATCCCTGTACTGACAACCAAGGAATTGGTATGGTGGATTGAGTAAATTTGTTCAAGGTTTTAGAAAATTAGACCATCATGGAGTGAAGGGGACAAATGTGGCTGATGGTGATAAGCCTTTGGCAAGAATGGCTGACAGCATCAAATATTGGCAATAATGCCCAACGGCCTTGTACCTTAAGTGAATAAAGCTAATAGTATCAAATCTTCGGTAAAACTAGCTGAAAGCAACAGGTCTTTGGCAAAAATAGGTGTCAGCATTGAACCCTCCCCATTAGCATCAAAATCTCAATCCAAAAATCCTGCATGTCCAAACAGATTCCAGAACAATTGGGTGGTGGCATGTTGGGCATCCTAAATCTGTTCCTAACCTCTTGGGTCCATCCCTATGTGGGGTGGTTCTGGGAGGCTCCTGTTACCTGTTGGATGAGATGTCACCACTTAAATTGGCATGATTGTGGCAAAACCACAGTTCACGCACCCATGGACAAACTGATGATGACTGTCATACAATTGCTGTCTCAACTTTGGCAAAAGAATGTTTTGGGGAAGAATAATCCTGATTTAAAAAATATGATTGGGCAATTACATGTCCAATCTCATAATAATATTAGTTCAAATAAAAATAATGACAATATCAGCTAAAAGACCCTGGCTGATTCTTGGTGGAACCCCACAAATCGGGGCAACGCTTTGCCAACTACTAAATGGGCTAATAACTCAAAATCTAGCAGTCAGATTACTCTGACCATGTGGCATATTCTGGGGCGCCCATCAAATGGTCCTCCCCCAGCCACGTCCAGTTCCTTTTTAACACCTAAGTGGGGACCCCTCCCTTTTATAGGCCTGGCGGAGGTCCCCCAAGGTGCAATTATTCTAGCAAATGGTGATTGGTGAGATACCAAATCATTACCACATGAGTACGTTATGCCTAAAAATACTGTCTTATCAGTCATTTCACCTAAGTGACCCAAATTTTCTCTAAACTCCGATAGGATGAATTATCATATTACCTATTTTAAATGTTACCAAGCTATTCCACATGACCAACTTTATATTTCCCTTGACCCTCAATCCAATTTAGTAACAGAATGGTCTGATATTGAGAGGGTTCAGTTTTTCTCTTCCCATGTTTACACTAATAAAAACTCAAACCCCCAACTTTTTATTTTTATTAGTGTTTTTAACTTTAAATTAATAAACCGTTGTGAAAACCAGTGACATTTTAGCATCAGTAAGCACACAACTAGCTGGTTTTCTACAATGAGTCATCCCAACACTGACACTTTCAGAGTCAGTTTCATTTAAACAATTCAACCCCACTCAAAGTTCTACTGGGTTAGGTTAAAACTTGAGAGCCTTAATCCTGTGCATTAATGAGCTATTCTCCAATTGACTGACCATTTATACAGTCATATCACATTGGGAGGATTGATGGTTAATTCTCTTTATTTAAAATTTAAAAAAATTACCAATCTTCAAACCATTTTTAGTTAGAATTATTTTTTGTTGGAACCCTGTGATGACCTTATATGAAATTATGTGGCGCACAATGACTGGGCCATCATTGTCATGTTAGTGATATTGAAGCCTTCTGAAGATAACTGGGCCTACCATGTTAAAAACTTCTTAAAAACTTTTCTCATTTGCTGAGACAATCTGCTACCAGGATTTCAGCATTTTATGGATGAAATTATCCCCATTTCAGGTGAGGATCCGCACCCTTGCTAATGTTGCCATAACAAGTTCTCCATAGGGAAAACTTAACCACTTAATTCAATCCCACACCTTTTTACACCCAGATCTGTGGGACCTGAGGCTGCGACAGCCTGGTTTTTTGCCAAATCTGCTTTTCATGTTTTCAGTTTGTCAGCACTCATTGGTTACTTATCCCTCAGCCATTTAAACGTCATTCAAGAAGAAGTGCCCCTGGAATTTTGGCTTACCTTTTGGGTGTTTTTGCATCATGACTGGCAGGCCAGTATAAACTTTATCTGCCCCTTTCCTGACACTCTTGAGGAACCAATGTATGTAAATCTGTTGATGCCTTTGTTGACTATGGGAAAGTTGCCAGAGGTGGATATGGCTTATGTGACCTGATACAGATTCCTCTCCTGAGGGTGCCTTTGGGTCAGTTCAACAGATACCTCTTTTTCTCCAGTTATGTCTTGCATAGTGGACAAGAACCAGAATCATGTGTAGTTTCTGTTACTGTTACAGATCTGTCTGGGGTCTCATATGGTATCCATGGAGATTCTCCTGGACATGGGTGAAGCTGAAACTTCGTGAACTCACAGATTTCTCAAGGCTTAGATCTGGACCTTTATTTCAGGTCCTCAGTATCAAGTGCATTATCAGCCTCAATGACATATTGTGCAGTGTGGTGGCCCATACCCTTCTTGATTAATGGGTTTGGTTTCTGTGTTAAGTTCACTGCTGTGACAGACTTATTTTATCTTTTTATTCATGGGTTGGGTGGTGGAGGCAGCAACAGGTAAGTATTGATCTAGAGCCTAACATGCTGTCATTTGAAAACCCCATGTGCATAGCAAGTTTCCCATTATTGAAAATTTTTGCTAGAGCAGTGAGGTTGATTGTTTCAGCTTCATCCCAACAGCGCTGGTGGCAGATTTCTCTTCTAGCTAGGCCTGATTTAAGGCTATTTTTTATGGAAAAGGTCAACTACCTTCCCTAATACTCCAAGTATAATCTGGCATTCTGCTTAACTGTGAGCGTAATTAACATCAACTGTCCCTTGTATCCATATACTTATCAGGAGGACAAGGCTCTGGAGGTGTAAGTGAATGACATGCTCACAAAATGTAATGCTTTTCACTAAGGGCAAGAAGCCAGGTGGTGCCTACTACCCCTCTTCTTAAGGAAAGGCTAATTTACTTTTGAAAAATTCCTATACTTGTTCTCACATAAATTCCCCTCCTGCTTATCACTTGATATGTTGAAATGATTAAGCTCCCATGCATAGAAAACTCACAACTCTACTAAACCATTAGAAGCACCCCATGTAAGTCTAAAAATACCACTTCCCATTTTCCTAAGAATTTGGAAATTTCAAAAATTCCAAAGGTGCTATGATGCCTAAGATACAAAAATTCATTTTTATTAAAGATTATTTAATTTCCAAACCTAATTTTACCCTCCCTCCCATATATTCCTGATGTCCCATCCTGATAATTTTAGAAAGTTTGCTGTCAATCAAGATCTGGACCTCTGAAGGTAGAGCACGCCTCAATTTTGAAAAAATTTCAAAAATTTTAAAGAAAGCTAAATTGAGGGGCAGCCAATCATGGCATACCCCATCAACTCCCCAAACCTTAGTTCTCACACCCCACATAAATTAGCTTCTCCCTACCTCAGTTCTTGTGCCAACTCATGAACTGGCCCTCTCCCCTAAGTGTGAACCCTAGTGTCAAACATTTGCCCTCCCAGCAACAAGATAAGAATATTGTGGGTCCAAATCAGCTGAGAAGGGAAAATATCAGACATTTACTAGTCCTTGATAATGACTTCAATTTGGATAAAAATGAGCAAATTGGCCAAAAGGCCTTGGCGCAATCTTGGTAGAACCCCATAAATTGGGGTAACACTAGTTCAAATACCTCACAGGAAATTAACACAAATTTTTAACAGTTGGTTTACTCCAATTTAGTGATGGACTGTGGTGCGCCCATCAGATGGATCTCCCCCAGCCCCTACCAATCCCATCTCAGAACCTACATGAGGATCACCCCCTTTTATAAGTGCGGCCAGTGTATCCTAAGGTAAATATTTTTTGCAAAAGAGGATTAGCTCAAATATATCATGTCATTACTGTAAGTCTAGAGACCCAACCTCTTGGGTTAGATTGGGAAAAGGTCCCTTTTAGGAAGAAGAAGGGACATAATGCCCCTGTGGAGCCCTTGGCTCAACTGGGGGACTTGGGTCATGTAGTTGATGAACGTTGGGTCACTGCATTGGCACCAAAAAACCCCACCACAGTACCCCATTTGGCTGCTTCTTCTCTGGTTGAAAGGATAAAAGAGGTCTGTAAAGAGGTAATACAGGCCAGAAACCTTTAACAGCATCCTCCATTCCCACTGAGCCCCACTATGCCATCTTTTACATCCTTAAAAAATATGAAAATGGGCCTCAAAACTCAGGAAAGGGTTCCCAAGTCAGGAAACCTAGTCTGGGACATGGAATCTGAAATTCTGGGTCTAGGAAAGCCAATCCAATTAATAAATTTGCTTTTAAAAATTTTAAAAAATCTTTTAAAATTCGTCAGAATTGACCCTGGCAGGACCCTGGCAGAACCCAATATGGCCGCCCCTTCAATCTGAGTAAATCTGCTTATGTTTGGATCAGTGAGGGTCCCTCCCTGGCAGATCAAATGATTATGTTGCCAGAGCTTTTTGACCTTTTTGTAAGCAGGATGACGAAGCCCCAAACCCCAGATGAGTGCCCATGAGTACGTCAGCTGCCGCTGCCCAAGAAAAACGTACCCATGGCCCTTTTTCCCATTTTGCATATACAATGCAACTGCCTCTGTATGGTGCAGTTGTCAGTCCATTTTCACCTTTAAGTTAAATAAAATGTTTCCCCCCAAACCTACTCCACGAGCTCCATCTCTTTCTTCACCATACTTTTACTTAACCCAGTGAAGTATGCAGTGATCTGCATCCTAGGGCCAATGGTCATTGAGTGGGCCTTCCAAGCCATCAATCTGGTGGCCCACCAAATGGTGATTGCGATCCAAGAATTTTCCAAATGCCTATGACGCCAATCTGCTGCTTTGGAAGAGTTCTCAGATCCAAAAAACACTTCGCAATGACCTGTGTACCATTTGGCACCCAGTGGACCAGCTTCAGGTCTGCCTCCCCTCCACAGAATAATCAGAGAATCTAACCTAATCCACCTCGCCAATCTGCTGGTGGTTCAGCACAATTTTGGCAGAGTGAGGCTGTCTCCACTAATCACAATTTTTTGTTCGATGGTGAGGACTTGACATCCACACAACTGTGAGGTGGGAACCAGGCACTGAACCATCTAGACCATCCCACCAAGGGCCAATACAGCCCAAATCAATTCAAAAAATTGATCTTCCATATTGGCGATGCACTCAACATATCTACCAAACATGAAACCTTTCAATGGATGCAAGATGAGGACCAAGACTTCCCAATGGTCAGAGCAATTCAAATTTAATTTGATTTGCAAAGCTGATCATTATTTCAAAAAAAATTGAAAATTTTTATGATTTTCAGAATTTTTACTATGACGAACCAGTCCAAAATAGTTGGGAAAATGAAGCCAAAGGTCAACAACTGCAAACTCAGGAGGATTGGTCATCCTCCATGCCTCTCCCACCCTTGAGGAATGCCCCAGCAAGACCCATGATTGCCCCCATTGCAGCCATTTGGTTTGCTATGGGGGCCTTTGGTATGTTTATTAACTTCTATTTCCCTCACCAGAATAATAGAGGATCCATCCTTCAACTGTTAAGAACTGCTATGCCCTTGGCATTCTGGTATTTCCACTGGGTTGTTACACACCCATATTGTAATCCCAGTCTTACTTTAATCAGCAGATTCCATGACAATTTCCCCACGGTTATATCTTACCCCAAAATACTCCCCTATTTGTTGTTCAGCCTAAGTGAAGCGAGTTTTCAGAGCTTCAATAGGCTATAATCACATATTACTAAATTTGGAAATTCCCATGATGTACAAATGTCAAGCCTCAACATTTAAATACCTTTATTAATTTATTAAGGATATACTCTCTTTTACCCCCATGTGGCACCATATTAAAAACTAAAATTTTAAACTTTTTAATACTTTATATTTATTATTATTATTTTCCCATCAGCGGCAAGAACAGCCCCTGAATTACATTGTTAGATTTCAGGCAGCAAGCACCAGTAAGCCAATTTCCAAGCCAAAGTCTAATACCTGGAAACCTGAAGCTGAGGAAGATGCTGACCCCAGAGCTGCAGAACCAACAAACAGTGTCAGAAACTGTAAGCTCCCTTTATCTATATAAAGGCCAATGTTCTTACTTGTGAGGGTGCTGGATTATTTTGTTTTCCTAATTTCTTTTTATTTTTTAAATAGAGATGTTTACCCTCCCATAGTTTAATTTTGTCAACTTCAATCAGCTTTAAGCATCATGGCACCTACCCAGACCATTTTGGTGCTGTTGCAAAAATGGCGCTCCCCTCATCAACTAGAGGGCTTTGTAGCCACCTTGAAAGCAATTGCTTAGTTACTCTGGTGGCTTATTGGAACCCATCAGCGTGCAACCAGATCCAACTTGAACTCACCAAATCCTAACATGATAGGTCAGTCAAGGATACAAAATCTGCTTCAGTGCATCGTGGACCTCCCCTCATTGCCCCTCCTGTCCATTTTTATCCCTTTCCATCCTATATTATCCACATCATACCCAGATCCACAAATTCAATCCCATTTCTCAGGATAGGGTAACCTATTCTTTTCAAAAGGTAAGTTATTTTTCTGATTTAATCCTCAACGTCATGGTATCACATTCCACCTTACTTACCTACAAACTTGCCCTGCAGGAATAGATTTCCAATAGTTTAACCTTATCATAAGGTTGGCTAAATAGGAAATGGTAATGTAAGGCTTTCCGCTAAGGGCAAGAAGCCAGGTGGTGCCTACTACCCCTTTTTAGGTAGAAAAAGCCGATTTAATTTTAAGAAATATCCTAAATTTGCACCCACTCCAATCCCCTTTTTTACATAGCACTGGGCATGTTATAAAGATTAAGCTCCTGTGCAAAGAAATCCCTCAACTATACTAAAGTGTTAGAAGTACTACAGGTAAGTCCAACAATACTGCCACCCATTTCCCCAAACATATGTTATTTGCAAAAATTCCAATGGCGTTATGTTGCTTAAGATAAGAGAATGTGATTTCACCAAAGAATTTTGAAAATTTCTGGCCTAGCTTTTACCTTCCCTTATAAAATTTCCTCAATATCCATTTCCAATAAAAACAGAAATTTGCTTTCTAATTGAGCGCCAGACCTCTGAAGATGGAGTGCGCCTCAATTTTGGGAACTTTTTTAAAAAAATTAAGAAAGCTAAATTGAGGACAGCCAATCATGGTGTACTCCATTACCTCCTTAACTTCAGTCTCGCGCCACTGTGAAAATTAGCCTCTCCTTACCTCAGTTATCATGCCAACTCATGAACTGACCCTCTCCCCTCAAGTGTGAACCCTGGAAACCTGCAGCTGGAGAAGAAGATGACCCTAGAGCTGCAGAACCCAAGAACAGTGTCTTAAACTGTAAACCCCCTTTTCCTATATACAGGACAGTGCTCTAACTTGTGATAGTAATGACCTATTTTGTTTTCCTAGTTTTATTTTATTTTATATAAAAACGTTTCCCTCCTGCTGTTTAAACTTTGTTATCTTCAAGCATTTTTGAGCATTATGATGCCCACCCAGGATGTTTTGTGCAGTTGTGAAGATGGCGCTCCCCTCAGTAACTAGAGGGCTTTGATGCCACCTTGACAGAAGTTGCTTGGTTACTCTGGTGGCTAATCATAAACTACCATCATGAAACTAGAGCCAACTTGGGCTCACCAAATCCTAAACCTGTCAACCATAAATTTTCTTTGAAAACAATAATTGACTTTTTAAGACGCATTTATTTTTAAAAGAAAATTGTTTTTCTCCAAGATGGTATTTATAGGACTCAACGCCAATGAAGCCTTAGTGACTGACTATTTGAAACAACTAAAAAATGGGCTTATAACCCTGCTGACCCTCAAGTTCTCTTGAAAAGGAAGGTATGTAAGTAATAGAAACCTCATTTTTCAAAGGAGAATTGGTATTTTCAAGAGTGGTGCTTAAGGGTGTATCTACCATTGAAACACTCATAGCCAAATTACTGAATCCCCTTTAATCAAGGTGAGGAATTTACAAAGAAGAGCACTTATCATAGAATCAAAGGAGGCAAGTGGAGATGGCATATTAGAGTGACCACTGACCTGCTGATTACATTTCTTTAAAGCAATGACGTTCCAATGATGGCAAGCAAAACTAGAGCCTGGACCAACCAAAATAATCATATAAATAAGAACTCAAAGGCGTCAAAATTGACTGAGTTCAAAGAACCCAGGGAAGGTTTGAAAGGATAAGAACGCAGGTTGACAAGCTTCCTGAAGGCATTCCAAACCCTATTACCTTCCAAAGCCTATACTATTTTCTGAATATTATAAATGCCCAGTCAAAGACACTGGGTGGAATATAATGCACCAACTCAATTCCAAGAGAGGGAAAGTGAAGGCTGCTTATATTAAAAAGTTATAGAAGCTTCAGAAGAAGTAGAAGCCAGTGGAAAAGGACCTCAAAAGGTCAAAAACCACCAAGTATGTGAAGAAAGGGCATGAGCCCTCCTGAGGGCAGTAAAAAAAGAAATGCTAATCTAGGCCACCACCAAAATGGATGATAACGCTATTATGAGAAGAACAGTGACCAAAGCAACCAACCAACGCACTCAATTACTGATCTAGAGAGTCCCACACATCAAAAATCCCCACAAGTATAATAATATGGTTGATCATCTAATATGACAAGAGTGTCTCTAAATCTTCAAAAAAAACCAACAAAAGGATTAAGGGAAACACACATTTTATAGTGCTAATGCCTTTATAGCTTATAGATAAAACCCAGATTATTCTATAAGGAGGTAGCTGCAAGGGTGGCAAAAGGTAACATTGGATAATTAAAAATTATTAAAATAGCCTTCATTAAAAGAAAGCAAGATGACTAACTTTGAGATAGGTTAAAAACACACTACTTTAAAGGATATATAATATGCCTAGATCATTTTACTGAGGCTTGAACCAAATTTGTCAAATAACACAGTACAACTTTTGATATTAGTTTAATAACTTGAGTATATGTAAACTTGTAACTTTGATAACAGCTGAATTTTATCATTTAAATGATATTAAATTTTATAAATAAGTCAAATAATCATTTCAAAATCAAACATAATAAACCATTCTCATTCAAACTATAATAGTTAATTTTTAGCACCATTGATTTAACACCCTGAAACTCATCATGTGGTCTCTGAGGATTAACCTAGGCCTGCATGGCCTTAACCCAGCATTGATCCATGGTATATCTAAGGTCAGGGAAGGTAGAAAACTTGACTCTTTTAGCCTTCTTTATTTCCTCCTTGTTCCCATTATTTACATTGTAAATCATGTCATGAGACATGGCTGCTTACTTCATCCCTACAACTGCAAGTGTCACCATAAAAGAGATAGCTCAGTTAACTATGAAACATGTATTATTCCACTAAGTTACCCCAAAGAGAGGTTGTTAGATGAGGCCCTCAGTTTACATTTCACTTTTAAAGAAACTTCTATCAGACCTTGTAATTGAGAGATGTTTATCTACAGAATACCCTTCTCAGATTGATGGAAAGACTGAAATGGTCAACCAGGTTCTGGAATAGTTCCTAAGATATTATGTCAACGTGAAGTAATATATTTGAGGTAATATGTTGCCAATGATGCAGTTTTGTTTAACAATTGTGACCAAACCTCTACTAGGATGTTGCCTTTTTAAAGTCAATAATGGAGATGATATGCACTAGGAACCACTGCCTGCCACAGAAGCAGGTAACCTAATCAGAGAATTTTTAAGTGAGATCTATCATACACATGTATTGTTCTTGGACAACTTGAGGAGATCTTTACAGACCTACAAGATTTGCAGATGAGAATAGGTGACCTGGGAAACAGTTAAAAGTTGATAGTGAGGTCTATTTGGATGCATGGAATATAACCCTAGATGTACCATGTCACAAGCTTACCCATTGATGTGTGGTTCCTTATACAATGGCAGTATTTTTAGGGAAGGTGGATTACCAGGTTGGTCTTCTTGAAGGATGGAATACCCATGATGTGTTCTGCCAATCCCTGCTGTTCAAAAAAGATGGATATCTCTACTCCATCAGAAGGTTAAAGACCAAGTACCCCCTTTTACCAAAGGCACTTGTCCTGAATATAAATTAGAAGCCATTACAGGAAGATGCATATACCATGGGAAGTTGCAGTACCTGGTCAAGTGGGCTGGGTATCTAGCTGAGGAAAAAACTTGGGAGCCAGAAGAGAACCTGAAGAATGTGGGTAATTTTATAAGGAAATGTCAGATGGCCTCAGTGGTAACTTTAGCCCTGATGGAAGATGATATTAGGGGGAAGCCTGATATGAGATAATGACAGAAACCCTTAATTAATTGTCCAGATTGATAAAATATGCTTTGAAGTGAGATTAGCTAGAAAGAAGCCATGTGGTAAAATTAAGTCAGTTAATTGCTTAAAAACAATAACTGCAATTATGTTTGAGATGATTTAAACTAACTTATAAAATCATGTGTGAGCAGTAACCTCAGAAGCCTAAAAGAAGACAAGTATCACTTCCAAAAACTAATCAAGCCCAAGTAAGTCTAAAGATTGGATTGGAATTTATAACTAAAGCATTCATATTAAAAAGATTTTGCAGTCAATAAAACATATCATGTGTGATACAATTACTATCTAAGTTATGTAATAAGGTGGTATTAATCCTTATCGACCACCTCACCTTCCAAAAAGCTCCCTTCCACCTTTCCCCCCAAATTCATATCTATGGGCAACTCCCATACCAGCATACCCACCAGTTTTATACTTGGATGCACTTAGTGCTTTTTTTCATACTGGTTTAAAGCATTAGTTATGCTAGCTCATGGTTAGCTACCCTAAACCAGGTCAGCGGCACACCAGTCCCTGACAATGAGTTTCAAATCTTAAAAGTTACTATGAAATCATTAAAGGAATGCTCCTCTTAGAGCGTTATAAAATCTCTTTATAAATGCCTATGCTTTATAACATCTTTTCCCTTATCAACTTGCTGATTACAAGTCTATAAAAAGTTTCTTACAAGGTTTAACTTAAAAAGCCTACTCTAAATTCCTAACCAACCCAAGCAGATTGGTAACCGACGTGTGTTCCTGTTTTCCCTTATGAGTACCAATAAGTATTAAAGATGCATCTACCAGGATCGATATAGTTTGGCTAAGCGTATACTCTGGTAGGCCTTGATCAAAAAGTTTAAACTCTACACCTCTATAATGGCTTAAGGTTAGGTTTAGCCAACTCAGTGGATATTAAAAAGATCATCCGCTAAGCAATCGTTTCACCTGGTGATTAAGGGTCAGCCCGAGGCCCTCAGAGGTTCTGACCGTATGATGGCCAGAAAGGATCATAACCCTCGTACTTTCTCATACCTAATAACTAGGTGGGTGTAGGCTCTGAAGCTTATGCAGATTATAGTGGTATATGGGTTGATTATATCTTTTGATATAAGGCTTGGACTACCGGTCAAGTTATATAAGTAATTACTAACCTAGCAATACCCCTTGCTAGATTATTGATCAGATGAGCTTACTCGAAACTTATAAATATAGTAGACGCCGAGCCACCAGACCTCTAAGTTAATCAAAAAGGGTGACCCATAGGGTTTCACAAAATTCGCATCCGGTGGCTTTTAAAAGGTAGCAGATGTGTTATAGTTACCTAAAACTTCATCCCATAATCCATCACAAGCTTTTGAAAGTTGATACCAGCATAGCCGCATTACTAAGATCGCGGGGAGGGTGTAATGACCAACTTATCAGAATAATTACCCCAAAACATCTAATGTGGTTATAAACCCAACCTTTAACTTATCTAGAGCAAGTTTAAATTAGCTCATTTACCTCACGTGATGAATCCAGCTTACCAATAGAACCAAATCTATTGATCCACTGTCAACTTAATCTCATACGTTTAACCTTAATGAGGTTTGATTTGGTGCTAGCAAAATGGCTCTAGTCACAATAGCAACCAGTTCAGCGACATTGGCTGAGCGATGGATATCGAAACAAACGACCAGGATGGAGTACGAGCTAGTTGAACTTCAACTAATTGAGCGGACCTTTTAAGCGGTGTAATATGCTATCCGGGATAAATCTAGTAGGAAGATCTATGACCCACCTCACTCCATGATAAGGCTTAAATCGAGTTTTAATTTATTGATAAAATATAAATATTTTTAAAATTGGGATGCAGTTGTAGGAAAAGATAGAATTTAATATATTTGTAAATTTGGGATACGGATGTAAGAAAAGCTAGGGCCATACTGTGTTTTTAAAGCTATGTTAGGTTTAGGGTAATGATATAGAGACTGTGATGATCAAATTCAAAAAGATGGCTTCGGTATTTTACAATGAAGCGGCTATGACTAGATAGGTTAGTTAAATGAATTTTAGTGGCGTATAGTGGCCGAATAAGGTATCGTTGGATAACAAATGCTTCCTTTGCCACGCTCATCAACTTGTAGATCAAGACCTATCAGCGATGCTAGATGTTTAGGTCGAAGGGAAATATTATTTAATTAATTTAGGAGATATCTTTAGCTATTAATACACTCAACCTAAAAGAAGCTAGGTTATATCGAGATGGTGGCAGAGCTCGAGTCCGTAGTGGGGCTTAGCGAATCGAAATTTGTTAGTTCACACCCGGGGTCAAAGCTGATACTCGTGAGGTTTGGGGCACAACATGAGTAGGACGGGACTTGTCTCAGGTAAGGGTCAGCTTCACCTTCCGAGGTAGAGACCCAAAGGTGAGGAAGCTTGCCAAATACGGAGGGGCACCGGTAGCTCGAGAGGCTGGAATCCAATATGCCTTTCAGGATAAGCGACGGGGACTGATGGTGACATGCCCTTAAATTGGGTTCCGCCACGCTTGGGTCCGGGGCGGAGAAAATTGGGGCGTCAAGATCGGGTGGAAGGAGCAAGCTCTTTATAGAGGTTATGAATTTGGTTACTGATTTGACAACCCAACCAAAGCGGCCAACGGTGTAGATGGAAGTGGAGGTGATGGGTTGACCCATCTCAACCACTTCATCGTAAAACCAATCAGCGGGAAGATACCGACAATCCTTGCGAAAAGTCTTGGCCAGGCGAACGTAGTGCCAGACGCTCAGCGAGAAGAGCGGTGCAACCAAGGACGCGTAGCCAGACTTGTGTTTCGAAACAAAGCTGGCCATAACAAACAGCTGGAGGAGAAAGATCCCCCAGACGATGTGACGGTAAACGAATGGCCACAGAAGCCCATTGCTCTCGTAGAGGCGAGTATAAACGTATAGCAGGTTATTCTTGACGACGAAATACCCCACCGTGAAGTAGACGACCCCCACCACTAAAATCAAAGGCGAGAATGAGGAGTAGATGGAGACGACAACGAATACAAACATAGGGGCCCCGTAGAGCCAGCCATAGTCCATATACACCGGCGCTGAGAGATTGCCGCTACCCCGGGGCGAGGAGCAGAAACTATAGCAGAGTAGGTAATAGAACAGGGGACCAGGATGGAGGAGCTGGAGCGGAAAACAACCTACACCAAGGAGCGTAAAGTACCTTATAAAAAAGGACAAACTCCCCTTCATGGCGTCGGCAAAGATGAAGATAATCTCTTGCTTCTCTTTCAACACCTGGTACAAGAGATTGTTCCAGAATGAACTGATCAAGGTTAGCACCAGGAGAATGTTGAAGATGAGGAACCAGAAGTGCAACGAGATGGTACGTTTCTCGATGGCGCTGTGGGTTTTCAGCCCCTGCAAAACAGAAATGCCGGTGAAAATGAATGGCGTCAGGGAGAAAAAGATGGAGGTTAGGAGGGTCTGGAGAAGGTCATTTTTCAATCGACCAATCGTCAGAGGAACTTTCAGTGGTATGGCCAAACCGCTGCCACTTGAAGAATAGGGCATTGTTAAGCTCGGTGAGAGACAGGCCTTTGGAGAGGGCCGAAATAAAGAGGACCCCAAAGAACATTACAAAGATCAAAGCGATCAGCGCGGCCAACCTTCGTGACCAGCGCCCGACCAGCGAGATGTTCATATTCTTCCAGTAGATATCTAGCGGCTCAGGAGCGAGGTCAACGTCAAAATCGGGGGGTATTGAGCCAACCTGAATTTGGGATAAGAAAGATGAGGATCGGATCGACTTGAAGGTTAAAAAGGCGACGTCGGTACGGTCGAAGGTTTCAAAGCTATTGCGGAGCTTTTCCACCTCATGATTGTAGCTCAAAAAGAGTTTGTAAAAATAGTTGATGGCGTCAACCTTTGGGCCAAATAGGCCTAGCCAGCCTAACCGGGTGGTCGGCCTAGCGACCCCTTCAAGCTCCAAGTGGGAGCCAATTTCGATGGAATGCCGAATCGCTTCCATGTCGCATGGGTGGCGTGCACCCCTGACCCAGGCATGTACATTTCTCTCAACTTTGAAGAGGGCGTTCGTGCGGTGCTGGATGTACCTGTCCAAGTTGGGGGAGTAGTAGTGAAAGTTGACCTGCTCTATCTCCCCAAGGTTGAGGTTAGTAATATGGGCCTCCAAAGCGGGGCCCCGGAGATGGGGTGGGATGTTAAAAATCCAGACGGTGCGAGAGGTGATTAGGGAGCCCTTCGCCTTTAGAGAAACCCAGCGGAGACGGCGAAAGGTTTTAAACTCCCGCTCAAACAGATAGTAACTTAGAATGGAGAATAGATGAGTGGCGGAAAGAGTATACCAGTCCGGGAAGCGTAGCTCATTACTTTCAGGTGGTGGGGTGCCGAAAAGGCGTATACACAACTTGACGGGGATGCCATAGGCGGCGCAGAACAAAAAAAGGAGTGCGCTCAGTCTGAAAAAGCGCAACAGCTAAATGTTAAAATACGAACCAGCAATACCATAAAAGCATCCAGACCGACAAGCTTAAAAACGTGAGCTTCGGGAATAGTAAAAAGGGTTGGGACCCAACCAAAGAGCGAGCCGCCCCGTTTTGGAGGCGAGCATCTATAAATTTAGAAATGGCGCAACTAAAAATTACTTGAAATATTTCACCCTCGAGTTGTAAATCTCTGGAAGCCATAACCGTAAACACGAAAAGGTCAAAATGCAGAGACCACCCAGGCCTAACGACAGGCCGATTTGGAGTTGGGGGACGGGGAGGTTTTGGCCAGCCTTTGATAGGTTGCGTAAGGTTTAATATCAGTGTGATAGGTGTGTGGAATCAGACTATCTATAATTTTAAGCAAATCCATGCTCCTTTGCCAAATCCATCCTACGCAAGCTTATATATCAACCCTTGGATAAGTTACGATGAGCGCCACTTATTGGAAGTGGACCAAATGTGATTTTTGTCTCATCCAAAAATCTTAGTTTTCCGAAGCTACTCTTAGTTTCTAGCCCAAATTGAACGACATGGTCTCGTTTCCAATCCAAACCTAGGGCGCGTGATTCGGCCGCTTATTCACCTAAATTTTGGATTTGCCGTCAACTGTTAATTTATTTCGAGCAAACTAATCGGCTTAAATATTAATTATCAAATATTGAATGCAAATTAACCAACTTAAAAGTTAACTCTCAAATAAAATGCAATCCGCTTGAATATTTGGTTATTAAATATCAAATGCAAATTAATCAAATTGAGTAGTTGACTGTTAAATATTAAATGTAAACTAGCCAACTTGATAATTGACTGTTAAATACTAAATGTAAACTAGATAACTTTATGTGTTTATTAAATATTAAATGTAAATTGAGCAACTTGAATATTAATTATTAGATTATTAGATTATAACGTTTCATCTAGCTTTATCCATTCAATAAGGTCTGACTGACCATCCGTCGGCTGATTTAGCCCCCATCTGATGATGGAGTCGAGGGCGTATTACATTTTGATTGGCTACAACTTATTCCACTCGAAAGAATCAGAGCCAAACTTTTTATTAATTGACGGAACAATTAAAACATTATGCCAAATTGAACTTAACTTTCAATTAACCTTAAACATCGTCTACGAATTAAATTACCCGTGATTAGGTATTAAAATTACCATAATTACTCATCAAAAATTATGTAATTGGGCTCCGCTAGTACAAAAAAGTTGTGAAGGTAGTGCCCTACTTTAAATACAAAGACGGATCTTTTTAGAGTTTTCTTCAGCTTGAAAATTTTTACTCTTCCAAACATTTTGTAAGTTATAATCTAGAAGCGTTCAGCTGAACTGACCTTTAGATAAATCTACCAACCCTTACAGGTAGGCACGTGCGTGAGAAGCTTTTGGCAGATACGAATCTAAATCCACACGAGTGGCAAAGCTATCTATACTGGTAGCTATCCAAAAAGCATGTTTTTTACTCATGGGTAAAAAATTATATTATGCTTAGTTAATCATTGCTTAGTTAATTATAGTTTCTTCCTAGTACCACTTCATAACCATATTTTATATCTCAATAGGAAGGTGTATCAGATAAGTGGCCAATTCTAATTTATCCTATAAGCAATGAATTCACAGTCAAATTCCATTGTACTAATCCTATATTATAATAAAATCCAGTGATCTGTCAGGCTAACAAGCTATTAAACTTCCATCCAAATGATTATATAAAAATGAGTAGCTATAAAAGATATAATAGACTATATCTATTTTTGATGATTCATTTTTGGTACTAGTGGGGCCCAAACCAAGAAGGGGTAGTCACAAATTTTTATCTATGGGTGCTATATAAAATAAAAATTGAAAACTCCTAATAGCACTATGGTAGATAGACTAAGTGGCTATACCAGGTGAGGGAGATTGGAGGGATACTTGTCCAATCCAGTTTTAAGAACATATATAATAGTATATAAAATTGGAGTTGGGGTGTCAAAAAATAGGGTAGAAGGTGAAAAAGTGTTAAATTAAGCTTGTCAAGGATATATTTGGTGAGCAACAACTTAGTATACTAGGTATTATCAAAGGTGTCCACTCAACTTTGAATAATCATCTATCAAATTTTGATGATCAGAATGAAAATAAATGCAATTAGACTTTGTATAAGATGCTCTTGTGATTCAACCTACTCTTCAGGTTCCCTATATCATTCCAGAATTCTCACATGGTGATTTCTACCCTCCAGATTAACCTTTTCCCATAAATGGGAAAAGTTATACCTGTTGTATTCATTCTATGCATTATGCCTATTGTGCCTCCCAACAATCATGATTCTAACCTGGAGACATCAGTGTTCTATGGCTAAAGAATCCATTATTAATACCCTTACCTTCTATCCCTAAAGTGTATCATCATTTGCCTGAATTTATATTATTTTATTGGAAGTTGCTATTGTAGTAGAAAATTTACTATTTCTAGAGCTAAAGCAATATTAAGCATCATATAGTGCTCTGTACACTATTCTATGGAAAACAATCTCATTGCTAGACTGAAGTGTTACAATTGTAAAATATTGACAGAGTTCCCAGATGGAACTATACCGGTGCAAGTAGAATGCTTGTTTCACACTCTTCATTGTGGTACTCAATATAGGGGTCCCCCTATTCATTTAACTTTTTGTCAATAAAATAAAGTCTCCCACTAGAGAAGAGAACAATTAGAATAACCAATTTCTCATATTTTATGTCAGGCCACCTAGCATTACTCAGATAGCTCATGTCAAAGTAGGTTGGAGTTACTCATCCATTTCAAAGGATTTAATTCATATACTTTCTTTAAGAAGCAGCTGCATCAGACTAGTTAAATGTTTCTAAGAGGGTTCCAGTTATTCATTCATAATTCAGATGAACTTATAACTCCTTATTTTACTGGCAACACAACCAAGCCTAAATATAGCAGAACTATGATCAATTCAACAGCATGATTTGCAATCAAGATCTGCCCTTTATGAGTAACATCAAACATTTAGGGCAATATGTTATGAGGTACCAGCAGCCCACTGTGAGAAATTCCTATATGAATATTGTTTGTCACCATACTTTAAGTATAGAGCTCTTTAAGTGGAACTAACAAAGTCTGAATGCAATGTGAACCTTAGGCAATCAGTTTGAATCCAGTTTTATGTGGTAAAGCAAGCTGTTGTGATGAATGGGATCTTTTCATATTGCCATGAAGCTTTTTGGCAGGAGGGCCCAGTTAAGAGCCCACAAGCAGGGGAGTGAAGCTGTGGTTAACGGTCCCATTTGTTGGCTTGATAATCAGTTGTTGCTAAACCCTTAAAAGATGGTAAGGACAATATTGATGCTTAGGAGGATTGTCTGTCTACCAGAGAGGGCATACAGTGAGATGACAGCCTTGCCCAAACCAGAGGTATAGTTCATTTTCCATTTAAAATCCAGAGTACCTCCACAAAATCTCAACAAATGATTTTCAGATTTTGAAATTTATTTTTCAATTTTTGGGGTTTTTATTTCATATATTAGAAGATAAAGTTGTCCTAAACACCTTCATCTGATTGTATTTATATTAGGGAATGGGGA
>JAKSZP010000773.1:0-33179 GCA_022478985.1 Massospora cicadina | reverse complement strand
GATATTGGTCTTGAAAAAAAGGATTTAAGGTAATTCAGGGGAACGAACTATTGATGGAAGTGATTTTAAGCTGAGGTGCACCAATAAGCGTACGCTTTCATTGGGCAGTAAGCTATATTTGGTAATTAACTGAACTCTGGTTATCAATTGTAGGAGAGGCCAACCTGAGCTGAAATTTCGAAAACCAAACAGGTTTTGAGACCCTGTTCACTGAGAAACCAAAGCAAACTGTTTTTTTAATTAAAGGCTAGTTCATTTTTTAATTCATCTGCTGTTATACAGGGCTTAACTTCTCTAACATCCCTAGGACCAACCTGGGCATACCTTGCCTTAACCCAGTATTTATCCAAGGTATGTTTGAGGTCAGGGAGGCCATCCAACTTCACCTTCATAGCCTCCTGAAATGCAGCTTTATCTTTAGTGTTTGTCCCCATTATAATGTCATTTTCCAACCATGACATTACCCTCTCATCCTCTTGGTGCTCCACCCCCCTCCAGGGGCTTACACCAGGGAAAAGCTCTTGTGAGCTGGGGACAACTTCATAGCAGCAACGGTATGCTTTGACTGAGGTCCAGCGGCCTGGGAAAATGCTTGTGGAAAACGTCAATCAGGTCTTATTTATGTGCACATTCACATGCTGGTACCAACTGTTTTCTGCTGCATTGAATCCCATACAGGATACCAGGTACTCAAGCCTTCTTTTTACTCGGCGGGAGGCTACCATTTCCTCCACTTTCCACTCTGGCACCCCATCCACAAGATAAGCCTCAGGAGTCTCTGATGGGTGCCCTTAAACAATTTTAATTTCTCTCTTGAAAGACAGAAAAGATCCAAAACAAATAGGGAAGATCTAACTGGTATGAGGCGTGGCCCACTTTTCTAACAACGCGGTATGGCCCAATCCTCTTTGGCTCCAGTTTTTTGCATGGCTGCTTGATAGGGATGTTTTGAGTATCAAGCATCACAAGATCCCCTTCTTTGCATGATAGACCCACTTGGTGCTTATTATCAGCATTCTCCTTATACACTTGCATTGCCGCCTCCAAACTTGTGGAAACCCCCTGGTAAACCTTCTTGATAGTCTTGGCAAAAACCACCACCGCTTCAACCTCAGAACCACAGCTGGGCTCCATGTTAGTGATGGGGTTAAAGACATGATTGGCAATAAAATGGGGAACAACTTATAGATGCATGTAAAGTGTTGTTATAGCTAAACTGGGCCATAGGAAAGTGAGAAACCCAATCTGATATATCTGCAGCGGTGTAGCACTGCAGAAACTGTTCCAAGCATTGGTTCACTCGTTTGTTCTGCCCATCTGATTGAGGGTGATAGGCAATTGAATGGCAGTAGTGAGTCTGACGAGTCTTACAAAATTCTTCCCAAAATACAGAGGTAAACTGGTCCCCAATTGCTAATAATTTCTTGGGGCCCCATGAAGCGCAAACACATGAGTGACGAAGAGCCTAGTCATCTCAGCCGCAATTATTGTAGTTCTGCAAGGTATAAAGTGGGCAAACTTTGTAAAACGGTCCACCACTACCATTATTGCATCATAAACATCGGAAACAGCTAATTTTACAATAAAATCCACTGATAGGGAAGTCAAAGGCGCTTCAGCCTTTTGAACTGGTACCAATGACCCCGCTAGTGAAAGTCAATTTGGTTCCATAGGATTGCAAATCAGGCACTCTTTAAAATACTACCCATCTGAGCAGGTAAGCCCTTCCAACTTTTATGTGCGCCAAGTTAGCTCCAAAGTCTTTGCTTTTCTGGGTTGACCAACAGCAATTACATCATGATGGTAATGAATGATTTCCAGGCGCAGTGGTCCAGCAGGAACCCATAGGCTCCCCTAAAACCACACCATCTCATCCTTTACGTGATAATCCCTGGTTAGATCCTCCTGATTCAGCGCACTCTAAGCAAGTACCATAGTATATTCAGCTGACAAAGGCTGAGAAAGGACTACCTTTCTGAACATACTGTATTCCTCTGCATTTTCCAGAGGAGAGAGCACTGGCCCATGGGCTAAGGAAGAGGAAGTTGCGGCAAAATTTTACCTGGGGGAATAATTAAATGGGTACCTTGCACCCCCACCTCCTTAGGGTCAGGAACTAATGAAGGGTTGCAGCTCAAATCATCCGCGACTCATTCTCGTTGCCTCTTAGTAAACTCATAAGAAAGATGTAAATTGGGCAAGGGGCTCATGCAAATGGTCCTTCCGTGGAGTTAAGACATGAGGTGCATGGTAGTACAGCAAGGCATGGTGATCTGTACTTATGAAGAAAGGGTGGGAAGAGCCATGCGGGCTATGACACCAATAATTCAACGCCTTCACCACTGCTAATGCTCTTTGTTGTAAATGCTGTAGTTTAATTTAGGCAGAGACATCTTTCTAGAAAAATATCCCACCGGATGCTCTACTTCATCTTCACCTACTTGTAATAAGACAGCCTCTATGGAGAAGTTGGAGGCATCAGTAGATATGATGAAATCTTTTCAGGATCAACATGGTGAAAGATGGATGTGTACAAAAGGGTGTTTTTTTATGGAAAGCATCCTCCAAAATTGGGGACCACTGAAGCACTTTTGCCCCACTTGCCTTATACAAGAGCACTGCCACTTCAGAAAGATTTGGTGTGAACTTCTTGAGGAACATACACATCCCCAAAAAGCTCTAATTCCTTGACTGAATGTTAAAGATACAACTAGGATGACCAAACATACTCTAGATCAAGATTCAATATCTTGGTCTAATAAAATGGAGAAATCTAAAATGAATTCTCAAATTGACCAAAGAAATACTCTTCAGAGTTATCAACCTCCTAAATTTAATTAACCCAATGAAACACAGTAATCTAAGATGGCCAAGCTATTCAAAATGACTAATCATTTTGAAGGGGCTAGGCCTCGTTAAGAAGGTCAATCATATCTAACTAGAACTCTATCAGATATGATCATCACGATTAAAATAATAATAATGATAATCAACAATATCAGTCCTCTGGTAGGAAAGATTTTATTTGGGCAGATCAAGGAATCATTGCGAAGAACCCCTAAATTTTCCTTATAAATATCTTAAGTCTTTAATTAATAAAGTACTTAAATTTTCATCTCACATAGTTTAATTTTGGTCTATTTTCTTACAGGATTCTGTATTTACAATTGAAACAAACTATAGCAATGGAACTAATAACTTCATTGCAATTGTGTCAATCTTCACTAGAGCCATGAAACTATTAATAACAAAGCTTTCATCATGCCTGTTTATAGAATTTCTCACAAAATTACAATACTGGTGCTCCCTGCCAGGTCTGCTTCTGAGTGTAACGGTCAAGGTCCTACCTGACCGCCATATGGTCCTTACCTTTAGGGCTACCAATAAGAGTATGGAGAAGGATTTCCAAAGTTCAGCCATAAATTTTAATCAAATTTGAGATGGTTCAGTTTGGAAATATGATATGAATAATAATTTTGATAATACATTTAAGTCCAATAGTCAGAATCCAGAGTTCGGATCTCATAAGCAGGCCAAAAATTGGAAACTTTCAAGTTCGAAACCCCATTGGTACTAATTTAAGCTCAGGTTTTGAACAAAGCATTTTTTTAATTTTTTAAGCTTTTTTAAACCATGAGAGTGCTTAGCTTTCTCCAGCACATATAATACAGGAAATCAAGTTAGATTCTCTAACTTCGTTTTCTCAATCCTGCAGATAAATAAACTAAAAGTTTAAGTTTATTTTTATTTTTATTATATTCTTATTGTATGACAGGATTCAACATGTATGATGATAGTGAGTTGGCACAGGCTTTAGCTTCTCTCTATTCCTTGTCAACAGGACAAATTGTACTATTGTCAACCAGCATTCTGGCTACTATCCTACATGGTTTATAACTGATCGTGGCCTCAATGCACATAGCAGGAAGTTTCTCTCTTGTGTAGTCTCAGCTATATGGACTGCAACTTAGCTTTTTTTGCCAAATTCATTTGTTGCATACTGGAGAGAGCCTGTTTGTCACATTAATTGAAGTTTTAAAAACTTTTTCTCAGTACTTTGGGGAACAACTACAGAACCAGAAGTGAGAATGATCCCTATCTGGTATAGTCACACTACCACAGTTTTGATGATTGTGTTCTCCTTAGCTTTCCTCATGCCTGAAATTGTCCGCATGTTTAGAAGTTAACAGAGTACAAGAGATTCATATCCAAGGGCTGGAAAAGAGATTAATAAATCCTCATTGATGAGCTTGGAAGCCTCAGAATTCAATCTGATTCAAAGGGTATTTATGCGTGAGAAACTTCAAGCTCATCTTACATTAGCAGCTGGTGGTTCAATTTCATTCCCAAACCAACTTAAAACCATTCTATCGGCACTTCCAGACCATCTGGCTGCTTGGTTATCTCAGCTTATTAATATGCAGACCTTACTCCCTAACTCTTTGGAGGAATGTTTAAATCTGATGGAGCAGGCCGCTGCTTCTGATGAGGCTCAGGACGCAGAATGGGCTGCATTATTGGCTTTGAGACAAGGTCCCCATTCAGTTAATGAATATGCCCGCTTGTTCACTCCATTGGCTAAGGCGGCCAGAGTACCAGAGTCACAAATCCCAAGTTTGTTCTATCAACATCTTAATCAAGGTTTACTCTTATCATTAGTGGCATCTCCTCAAACAGATAGTTTTGAAAAGGAGCTCAACCTAGCCCTACAAGTGGAGAGACATCTAGGGATGATCAAAGTCCATAAGGAGGAGGAACGTTTTGCTACCTCAATGGAGGAGTCAGGTAAGTTTCGTAGGGCAAGTTCAGAACCATTTAAGTCTAAAAAGGATAAGGGATATCCTTTATCTAACCAGCAAACTGATCCCAAAGTCCAGCCAAATCAAGCTCAAGCACCAGAAAATTTAAAGAATGCTGTATACAGCCTTCGTGATAAGAAATTCCAAGCTCAAAAATTAAACCATCATACTTCTGCTTATCCTTATATCTTAATTCTCTTTACACTGAAACAAGATTTTTCTACGCAGTCCATCAATGTGTTGGCATTGGTTGACACAGGGGCGGGTGAAATTATATTGACATGGAGCTAGCAGAATACTTAGGTCTGAAAGTCTACCAAAAGGGTACAGTAACGTTGGCAGATGCCACCAAGATTTCAAAAGTTTGGAAAGCGGACTCCTTTCTAACCCTGTATCAAAAGGACTACTCATTTGAAGAGGAATTTAGTGTATTAAGAAACTTACCTTACCGCATGATCTTGGGCATGAGATGGTGATATCGTTTTCCCCCATCTTTTGACCTAAGCTCCCATAAAGTAAATCTCAATCCATCAAATGATGAACCAGTTACATTAGCGTTTGAGGTGGATATGTCAATAATTTCAAGAATGGGTGTAGCATTGGCGAACAACCCACCTGAACATCTTCCTGAAGAATACTGGAAATATGCACATTTGTTTGGGACAAAAGGGACCTCTTCATTACCAGCTACAAGCCACCTAGCAGTTTCATTTAATTTCAAGGAAGGTGCTGTGTTACCACAAGGTAGCCCATATACCCACTGAACCCAAAAGCCAAAGATACTTTAGAGACTTATGTTAAAGAAATGACACAGCAGAAGCTGATTGTCCCATTCAAGTCTTCAGTTGTTTCTTTAGTCTTATTGGTTCCAAAGTCAAATGGAGAGTTACGCCCTTGCATTGACTATAGAAGACTTAATGAGATAACTGAACCAGATTCATATGCAATTCCTTTAATGGAAGACATTCTTCACATGATCTCAAATTGTAAGGTTTTTACAAAGCTTGATCTGGTGGACGCTTTTAATCAGATCTCAGTGAAGCCTGAGCACCAAAAATACACTGCCTTTAAATGTCATTTAGGAGTCTATGAGTATCGAGTGATGCCTTTTGGTTTACGCAATGCCCCTGTAGTATTCCAGAGAATGATTGATCAGGCACTGGAAAATTTGATAGGAAGGTGTTGTGTTGCCTATATGGATGATATCTTGATATTTTCCAAAGACATGGAATCACATTACAAGGATGTCTGCTCAGATTTAGAAGCAATTTCAAGTGACAACCTGAAACTGAAAGCATCAAAGTGTGAATTTAACCAAAAGTCAGTGTCCTTCCTTGGTAATGTGACCTTCAAGGATGGACTATCAATATGTCCAGATAAGGTTCATGCAGTTAAGCAGTGGAAGGCTCCTGTTGATTGTACAGGGGTACGCAGTTTTCTTGGAGTGATGAATTTTCTTCATCGTTTGTGGAAAATTTGTCAGAGAAAGTGGCTCCTTTAACACGTCTTACAGGTAATGTTACTTTTACTTGGGGGGAGGCGGAAGAGCTGGCCTTCCAGAAAATCAAGGATTGTCTTATGTCAGCACCAGTGCTGGCACATCCCAACCCAAATCGTCCTTTTATCGTTGAAACAGATGCATCCAACTTTGCAGTAGGTGCAGTCCTCCTTCAAAAAGGGGATGATGACTTGGAACATCATATCTGTTTTTTCAGTTGTAAGATGATCCCTGCAGAGACAAATTACCCTATCTACGATAAGGAAATGCTGGCAATAATTTCTGCCCTCAAGGAGTGGCAACATCACCTACTTTATGCATGCCAAACCTTTGTCATTCGCACTGATCACAAAGCTTTGGAATTCTACAAGAAACCACGTAAGATGAATCAACGCCAGGCAAGATGGCATCGAGAGCTTTCACAATATGTGTTCAAAATTGAGTATAAGCCCGGGAAAGGAAACTTTTACCAGATATGCTGAGTAGGGACCCCACTTTATCTTTTTCAAAAAGGAACTTGATAATTACAACACAGCGACTATGCTCACTCCAAACCTATTTGCGATGATTGATGAAGGTTCTCATATCTTCAAGAAGAAGGTACATAGAGCCCAGAAAAATTAGAATTTAGAAGAAAACTTTTCTTGAACTAAAGGAGGGTACTAAGTCAGATGATCACCGTGAGTTTTCTCTACAAGATGGAGTTATCTTCCACAAGATTAGGCCATGGATCCCTTCTAAAGGTTTGCAACTTAAGGTAGTTAAGGCTTGCTATGAACATCCATTGGCAGGTCATCCTGGGGTTGAAAAGACGCTTGAACTTATAGCCCATCACTATTCTTGGCCAGGTTTAACCACACTTGTTTGGAAGTATATTTAATCATGCCTAACTTGTGCAAGATCTAAGCCTTCACACCAACAACCCCAGGGGAAACTGAAGCCTTTACAGATACCTTCGAGGCCATGGTCATCACTTAGTGTAGATTTCATTGTTGGGTTACCTAGAACAAAAGGGTTTAATTTAATTATGGTTATGGTAGATCAGCTCACTAAATATGCTGAGTTTTTCCCTTGTAGTGAGAAGATTACTGCAAGAGATTCAGCACAGATTTTTATGAAAGAAGTGTTCTCCAGACATAGCATCCCAGATGAAATTGTCTCAAATCATGGACCTCAGTTTATATCTAAATTCTGGGAACATTTATTAAGCAATTTGAAAATTAAACCCTGCCGTTCCTCATCATACCACCCACAATATGATGGGCAAACTGAGAGGATCAACCAGATTTTGGAACAATACCTTCGTTGCTACACATCAGCATGCCAAGATGACTGGGTAAGTTGGATCCATTTTGCACAATTTTCTTATAACAACCATGTCCACTCATCTACAGGTGTGACCCCATTTTTTGCAAATCATGGCCAGCACCCTAGGGTATATGAAGGTGAGGTAGAAGGAATCAATCCAGCTGCAGACAGTCTGGTCCAGGGCATTTATGAGAACATTAAATCATTGAAGAACAACCTCATTAAAGCCATTGTTTATCAAAAGTTCAAGGCTGATAAGAGACGTTCTAAAGGACCTATGCTAAAGAAAGGGGATTTGATTTTAATAAATGCAAAGAACTACTCACTGCTAATCAGATGCCGGAAGCTGGGTCCCTATAGGCTAGGGCCATTCAGAATTCTTCGTCCTATTAATGAGGTGGCATTTGAATTAGATCTCCCCCCAGAATCAATGGCTCAACCTGTGTTTCATATTTCACAGCTGAGGAATTTTGAAGGTAAATCTCAAGAAAAACCAGGTCCAGTAAATCTAGAGAATTCAGAAGGTGATGAATTTGAGGTTGAAATGATATTGGACTCTAAGATTAAGAAAGGGAGACGGTATTTCTTAGTTAAATGGTCTGGTTTTCCTGTTGAAGAATCAACTTGGCAATCAGAGGAAGAGTGTACTCATTGCCCTCAGAAAATTAGTGAATTCTTTGCACACTCAAATCTCACCTCTCAGGGGGTGATGTAACGGTCAAGGTCCTACCTGACCGCCATATGGTCCTTACCTTTAGGGCTACCAATAAGAGTATGGAGAAGGATTTCCAAAGTTCAGCCATAAGATTTAATCAAATTTGAGATGGTTCAGTTCGGAAATATGATATGAATAATAATTCTGATAATACATTTAAGTCCAATAGTCAGAATCCAGAGTTCGGATCTCATAAGCAGGCCAAAAATTGGAAACTTTCAAGTTCGAAACCCCATTGGTACTAATTTAAGCTCAGGTTTTGAACAAAGCATTTTTTTAATTTTTTAAGCTTTTTTAAACCATGAGAGTGCTTAGCTTTCTCCAGCACATATAATACAGGAAATCAAGTTAGATTCTCTAACTTCGTTTTCTCAATCCTGCAGGTAAATAGACTAAAAGTTTAAGTTTATTTTTATTTTTATTATATTCTTATTGTATGACAGGATTCAACATGTATGATGATAGTGAGTTGACACAGGCTTTAGCTTCTCTCTATTCCTTGTCAACAGGACAAATTGTACTATTGTCAACCAGCATTCTGGCTACTATCCTACATGGTTTATAACTGATCGTGGCCTCAATGCACATAGCAGGAAGTTTCTCTCTTGTGTAGTCTCAGCTATATGGACTGCAACTTGGCTTCTTTTGCCAAATTCATTTGTTGCATACTGGAGAGAGCCTGTTTGTCACACCGAGGCTACCTGGTGAAAACATACTTTCACAATGATGAATTCATCTATAAAAGCGAGTCCCTCTCTGAGGAATCTATGAGTATCTCCCAATGGGTAAACTCAAACTGGCAAGATTTGCCTTCAGCTAATATCAGCCATATATATAATTTCAAGCTTTTCGGACTTGGCCATTAAGGGCCCTGACCAAACTAATTATCAGATTCAAGCCGCTAATGTAGAGGAAACAGTCAAAGGCTTGATAAGAGGGGTTATCCAGCCTGGTGCTCATTTTAATCATGACTGAGCATCTATCGTTGCTGACAATATGATGAGTTTATACAATTGAGCGGTGTTACAGCCTACCAAAGTTGGTGTGGCTAGAACTGAACAGTACCTCCGGCATTATGTACATCCCGCTATATACCATGTACTCCAGATCTTGGGGTTGCATCACCTCGAGATTCAACGCCAGTTGACTCTGGCACAACAATTTCACTCTCAACTATCCTCTTTCTATGAGACAGCGTCTAACTTTGGATGGGATAATCAGGAAGCAATTTTCAATAATAGAAGAGAGATCAACAAACTTCATAACCAATTGGTGAGAATTGACAATGGTGTTGTGGCCTACATTGGCCAAGAAATCTCACAACAAGTTAGTAATGTTGCTACCCCCATGCAAAACCGGATCTCTACCCTTGAAGCTAAGATTATGAGACAGATGGGAATATTGCAAGCCCAGAATGATGACCGCTTCAAGGAACTCAACGTGCTCCTCCAACAACTGATCCAAGTTGTGGATACAATCTGAGCAGGCGAATCTAGCCCTGCTGGTCCTCAAGGACCTCCAGGCCCACCTAGTTCTCCGTTGGTAACTCCCAGGACCACCAGGGGAACGTGGTCCTCCTGGTCCAATGGGTCAACAAGGCCCTCCAGGTCCTTCAGGAAGGGATGGGTCACAAGGACCCCTGGGACCTCCAGGTCCCCCAGGCTCCTCGCTTCCAACGTCTGATTCTGAACCTTCCATGCTCTTAGTATCTCGAGTACAAGCATTAGAAACCCAAATCTGAGCAATAGCTCAAGGGTGTTTCTTATCCTTGGAAGGTCTTCCAACTGATCTAAACTACTCCTTAATCAATTTACTGGATGGTATTGAGAATGCACATTGGCTATGCAATGTAAATCAAACTACTCAAGAAACCCGGTTTGCCTCTTTAACAGCATCCATTGAGCGGTTGGCTGCTAAATGTGAAGTACTTGAGACCAAGCAAAATGAGATGTTGTCTACAATTACCAACTTAACCCGAGCGCCTACAAATGACCATCTCAACCAATGGGTCCAAAATCTACAAGATGATGTGAACCACTTAAGACAACAGGTTGATTGAGTTCCTCCTCAAGCCCATTTTACAGAGTCTGAACCCTCCGAGGCTGGACCTATCACAGTATTGGGTGTACACGTTTTGAACATGGAACCCACCCTCTTCAAACCTACCTTCAAAGATAAGTTTGAACCGGGTGAAGGTAGCATCCATTCTTTCCTTTTCATATATGAACGCGCCATGGATGGAGCTACTGATCAGCAGAAGGTCCGCCACATCACCTCTTGTTTAAGTCAGTTCACGCAAGAGATCATGGTTCCTCATCTAAAGGTCTGTACTACTTGGGCTCAAGTGAAAACCGCCCTCATCAAGGAATTTGGGAGCGACCAAATCCTCTCCAACCAAAAGCAGGCCTTTATGAATATTCAAATCAAATGAGGAGAGTCTATCCAGGATTTTGCAAAACGATTCTACCATGAGGCCCAAACTCTTGCCACTTGCAACTGAATTACCATTGATGATGCTATATCAGCCATAATGAGTGCATTCGCTTCTTGCACTCAGTTATTATTACATCTGAAGTCCCTAAAACGAAACTTCAGCTCCATTATTGACATTAAGGAAGCACTTATGGAAATCCCTAATGGGGTGGTACATCCGACCTCCTCTAGTAACCCACGTTCTCACATCCATGCAATGCCACCTAAACCTAAATCCAAGGTGAAGAAGGAGCCATGTACTTATTGTGGTCTCGTGGGTCATGTGGTGTCTCAATGTTGGAAAAAACAGGCAGAGGAGTCAAAAAGAGGAGTCAGCATAGGGCACGAGGCTCCCTGTGCTGACCTACCTCAGGTGCCTCAGTCAAAATCTTTTGATTCTTCTACCAATTGTTATGTGGTATCCGCTCCTAGTGAGCTTGATATCCCTGATGAATTATCCAACAAAGACACTATTTCTGCTTATGCTTCTTCTTCTACTTCTAATTCTATTCCATCAATTAATCCCTCAGTGTTTTCTATCCCAAACTTTGGCACTGATGTGACCCAGGTGGAAGTCATCGTGCATAAGGTAAAAGTTTTGGCTATCATTGATATGGGATCGCCCATCAATGTAATCTCGTCCAAACTTATGAAGAAGATCAAATTGGCGCCAGACTTGAACCATTCCCAAGACTATGGAACTGCTGGACCTTCCTACACTAAATCTATAGGAGCCTATTCCTCTCTTCTGATGCATTTTGGGAAGCTGGTTGTGTCAGCCCCTGCAGTGGTATTGGATAACAACTGCTACAATCTGCTCTTGGGAACTAAATTTCTCACTGATTTTGATGCGATCATCAGTCTTAAGGACAAATACCTATCTTTAATTGGGTACCAGGTACCTTTAATTCTACATGATGTTCCCAATACCAAAGGCAAACTTAAGCGACGTGTCTGCTTACTGGAATACCCCACTTCTATCTCACATCTCAAATACTGAATCCTGGGTCCAAGGACTATACTTCCACCTCCATCAGTTTGTGCCACCAAGGGAATGCCACTATATTCTCACTCTCCAATTACCATTCCCCCTAAAGCTCAAGTCATCATTGATATGGGAGTTCAAGTATTTGTACCCAGTGATCATGTGTTAGAGATCTTTGGTAACCCAAATCCTTCTCATTTGGAGGCTTTACCTTGCCCTGGCATACTTGATCCTGCCTACAATGGAACTGTTTTGGTTCTATTGGCTAATCTCACTTCTCAACCAATGCAATTGAATCACAATAATCCCATCGCCTATGTGAGGCCTACTCCTGTGAGTGACTTATTGTCCATCTCAGGATGTGGAGATCTACGCGAATTTGGACTGGAAGATCCCCCTATCATTGCCAGAATTGACGTCAAATTTGGGGATTCACTCACTTCAGAACAACAGCTGGAGGCTGAGGCTCTGATTGAAGAATATGCGGATATCTTTGCTCAAGGTCCTGGAGATTTTGGCCTAATGAAAGAGGTACAGCATCAGGTGAAAACTGGGGATACTCCCCTATCTGAGCTCAACCATATCACAAATCCAAAGTTGAGGAGGCTCAGGTCTCAGTGGAGCTGAAGCAACTTCTTGATGCTGGACTATTAACGCCTTCTAAAAGTCCCTGGGCTTCCCCTCTACTACTCATCCAGAAGAAAGATGGGGGCCACCAAGTAGTTATGGACTATCATCAACTTAATGCTGTTACTCAGAAGGATTCTTATCCTCTTCCTCATATAGATGATTCCTTGAGGCTATTGTCTGGGTCCCAATATTTCTCAGCTATGGACCTTGCAAGCAGTTATTGGCAAATTGATCTTGCCCCAGAAGACCATCAAAAATGTGCTTTGATCTCTAGTGAGGGGCTATTTGAGCCTACTCATATGCCGCAGGGGCTTTGCAATGCCCCTGCTACGTTTCAATGAGCCATGGATGGCTTGTTTGGGGATTTGAAGCTTTCATGTGTTTTAGTTTATCTAGATGATGTTACTGTTTTTTCACGCACTTTTAATGAGCATTTGGCTCATTTGAAGGAAGTTTTTGGCCACTGCGTCATGCTTCTCTTAAGCTTAAACCATCGAAGTGTGCTTTTTTAAGACTGAGATGGAATTTTTAGGGCATAAGGTTAATCGCGAGGGTATTTTACCCTTATCTAATAAGGTACAAGCTATTTTGGACATGCCTGTTCCTAAAAGCTTGCGCGATATCCAAGTATTTTTAGGAATGGTCAGTTATTACTGACAATTCATCCCCCATTTTGCAGGAAATTGCAGAGCCTTTAGTTTATTTATTGCATAAAGAAGTTCCTTTTGTATGGGAAGACTCCCAGCAACAATCCTTCAATCTGTTGCACCAAGCCCTAATGAGTGCACCTATCTTATCCCATCCTGACTTTTCTAAACCCTTTATTCTATTTACTGATGCCAGTGATATTGCTATTGGAGCCATTCTGGCTCAACATGATACCAATCTGGTCAATCACCCCATTGCATACTATAGTAAAACCCTGTCTAAGGCTGAACGCAATTATAGCGTTACAGAGAGAGAATGCCTCGCTGTTTTGGCCGCTATCAAGCATTTCCGCCCCTATCTATATGGCAAGCATTTCACTATTGTGACAGATCACGCTTCCCTGAAGTGGTTGCAACAAATGAAGGATCCTGATGGGCGCTTAGCCAGATGGGCGTTAAAGCTCCAAAATTACGATTTTACCATTCAACATCGCGCTGGGGCTATACATCAAAACGCTGATGGCCTTTCTCAATTGCCTATCTTAACATTATTCTCTGCAGAGGAGGATCGCATTTATGACCTGATTGGTAGACCTGAGCTCTGGTTCCGTGAATCTAAGGATGTTGTCTCAAAGTTACAATCCTTAACTGAAGGCACTCAGGTCAAAGAAGGTTCACTATACAAAAAGTTGGGATCTAAGTGGTTGCCCTTTATTTGGCCTTCTGCGAGGACTGACACTATCATGGAAGCCCACCAAACTGTAGGTCATGGAGCTGTCGCTAAGACCCTCCAATGGTTAAAGAATCATTGTTACTGGGATAACATGCTGGAATCTGTACATGATGTGCTAGAGTCATGCCTTAAATGCCAACAACAACGTGGAGGAAATCCGATGTTCCAACACCAAATTATAGGACCTTCTGAACCCTTCTCTACTGTGAGTATTGATGTGGTAGGTCCTCTCCCTACGGCCACCTATGGACATCAATTTATTCTATTAGCTATCAATCATTTTTCTAAATGGATTGAAGCTATCTCAGTCTCCACAGTCACCGCCAAGGCTAGCATCTTTCCTTTTTAAACAAGTTTTCACCAGGCATGGCAGCCCAAAAGTCCTGTTATTGGATAATGGGACCAATTTCATATCTCAGGTGGTAGCTGAGCTTACCAAATTAATGGGTACCTACCAGTCATTCACATCCCCATATAATCCTTCCACTAATGGTGCTGTCAAATGAGCCAACGGTACCCTTGTAGCCATTCTTTCAAAAGATGGCTTCCAATGATCTTAGTAGGTGGAACCTTTACTTACCCAGTGCGATGTTAGCTTATAGAGTTAGCTACCATCATATTATTGGAATGTCTCCATTTAAAGCTTTATATGGTCGGGAACCTATCCTCCCTTCAAGTGTACAACCTATACTTGAAGAGGCCACCCAACAAACCACTGATTTAGCGATGAGGAGACTGGCTGATGAAATAATCCAATTACAAGCATTAGCTTCAAGTTCTCTTGCCACTACCACCTTGAAGGAAGGAACCTGAACCAATGCTAGTAGACCTACATTACCAGAATATCAAGTCAGAGACCTTGTACTCTTCTACCACCATAGGCTGGGAGGAAGAATTCATAAACTGGACCCCTTATGGGCTGGTCCTTACCATATTATCTATTGTTGGGGTGTTGAATACTCCATTGCCTCTATTGATACTGGTACTGTTATCAATAGAGTGCATAGTAGGTTTCTTCACAAGTATGTGCCCCCTAGGCAAGATCTTGAAGGGGGCATTGTTGGAGATAAAACTAGGACGACCAAAAATACTCTAGAATGAGATTTGATATCTTGGTCTAATAAGATGGAGAAAAACCTAATATTTCTGAATTCTCAATTTGACCAAAGAAAGACTCTTTTGGAGTTATCAACCTCCTAAATTTAATTAACCCAAAGAAACTCAGTAATTCAAGATGGCCAAGAATTTGAAATGACTAATCATTTTGAAGGGGCTAGGCCTCGTTAAGAAGGTCAATCATATTTAACTAGAACTCTATTAGATATGATCATCACGATTATTATAATAATAATAATGATAATCAACAATATTCAGTCCTCTGGTAGGAAAGATCTTACCTTGGGCAGATCAAGGAAATCATCTCAAAGAACCACTACATTTTCCCTATAAATATCTTAGTCTTTAATTAATAAAGTACCTAAATTTTCATCTCGCGTAGTTTAATTTTTTGGTCTATTTTCTTACAGGATTATGTATTTCTGATTGGAACCAACTATAGCAATGGAACTAATAACTTCATTGCAATTGTGTCAATCTTTGCTAGAGCCATGAAACTAATAATTTTGTAGCCTTTGTCGCGCCTGCTTATAGAATTTCTCACGAAATTCTAATAATACAATGCAGTTAGCCACTATTGGCCCTTCTTAATCCTGATCTGATTGAACGCATTTAGGCAATCCAGTTTGGAGAAGACTTTCGCCTTCTCCTCATAGAGTGCAATCTGTGACTCCAAAGGGATGGGATGTAAGTATGGTAATGTGACGTTGTTGAGATCCAATAGTCTACACATGGGCATAAGGTACTATCAGCCTTCTTCACAAAGAGAAGTGGGGAACATACAGGGGAGGTATTTTTAAAAATCGCGCCTCTAGCTAACTGCTCCTTAACCCACACATCTGATGCTGCTTCCTCCCATATGGCCAAAAGATAAATTGGGGAAAGATATATGCACCATATCAACTGTGAGCTTGAACTTGCAATCAAACTCTGAATGAGCAGTTAGTTAATTGGCTGAAGCCGCATTAAACAAAGATTCCAGGCCCTCCAAACAGTAAGGTAAAGGTACCTCTAGTGAGGGCTTCAACAAAAGAGTGAGACTGAGAGTGTGGATATTGGGCCAGTGAGGCAAATCTCCCTGAAAGTTATCCTCAGACAGAGGAACAGTTAATGTGCGACCATTCTTTGATGTTAAGGATAGGGTATTGTCTCTCAAGTTGGTCCTGGCGTCAAACTTTCACCACCGTTCTACTCCCAAAATAATGGGGTATAAAAATGTTTGTGATTGCTTGGCAACGGTCCATCAAGAGATATTTGCCTAATTGATAATCCACTAAACCTAGTACCTTAAGGTGGGAATACCTTGAGAAGCCCCTCCCCTAACCATACCATCTGAAAAGTAACTAAGCTCAAGGTGGTCAGCTAGGTCTTGGTCCATAAAATTCTCAGAGGCTCTAGTATCCATCAGGATAGTAGTACTAATTTTACCTGAAGGGTATGAAAGGGTAGCAGTTAACAAAAAATATCCAAAATGATCTTTATTCATAGCAAGCAACGCCAACACTTCACCACCAAACTCTTTTTCAGGGTCTTTTATGCCCCATGGCACGTTTCTGCATCAAAAAATGGAAAATGATATTTGGCCACTCTTACTACTGAGGCTATATATCCCACCATATCTTCAGAAACTGCATAAACGTTTTTATATTGTAATTGTAACTCCCTCTTCACCTCCTGGGTTCCACGGATCAATGTGGTGGTCAAGCGTGGGTTTTCTGGAGTAATTTGATACACTGAAATGGGGTCCTTATCTAAGCTATAAGAGAATAAATATGATTTGGTTGTATATATGGCAGCTTCATTATAAAATGCATTTTTGGTCATGAACGACCCTATCTATATTTTGGCAATAAGTTGTCTGACGTTATCCAAAGCCATCACCCCCAGGCCCACCGTTGAGGATATCGCCTGCACCATCTGAACTCAGCGCTGAAGAAAACCCAGTTTTTGAATTTTACTATTTTTCAGTAGAAAGTCAGGAATTTCAATCCTCAGACCGTGAAGCGTCCATATCCACTGGATATGAGCAAGAAGGGTGGGTACTTTCCAGTCAGAGGTAGCTTGAATAATGCTGAGATGCTCCAACCTTTAGGAAAAAGCATGAATTGTGGTGAACTTCATCACGGCCATGGCCAACAGCTGGTGCACACCAATTGCACTTTGTGAAAGTCCTACACAAAAAATTTACACGTAAAAGAAAGAGGTTGGTCAACTAATGTAAGGAGAGTGCCTATAACTCTCCTGTTCCCAGCTTGGTAGTTCACGGTACACAGGGCCAATACCAGAGAACTAGTCATTATTAATAAAGTTACTAGAGCCCATCATAGGGAACTTGAGCTTTAATAACCTAGATCAAGGGTGGTTATCAGTAAAGGGAAGAACCAAAAGGGAATTAACAACAAGGTGGGAGTGAACCAAAAGAAAGGTTCATACTCAAGAGGTGCTCTGAGTGGGAGTGTAGATGAGGCACAGGTTGGAGGGAACCTGGGCTGCCTAACGGTGCATGAGAGGAGATATTTACTGTTGTAAAATTAAATTGTTAATGTGGCATGAGACCTCCTCAAAGAGGTACACGCACAGGTTCTTCCAAGATAACATATATAAAATTTAAACTAGTGAAGGTTTTTATTATAAGGGAAGTCAACCAACAAGAGAGATTGGTCTCGAGAAAAAGGATTTAAGGTAATTTGGGGGAACAAAATAATTGATGTAAGTGGTTATAAGCCAAGGTGCACCAGTAAAAGTGCACGCTTCCATGAGGCAACAAACTATATTTGGTAATTGACTGAACTCTGGTTATCAATTGTAGGAGAGGCCAACCTGAGCTGGAAATTTTTAGAATCTGAATGGGTTTTGAGACCCCGTTCACTGAGAAACCAAAGCAAACTGTTTTTTTTAGTCAAAAGCTATTCAATTTAAAACACCTGCTGTTATACAGGGCCAAACTTCTCTAACATCCCTAGGACCAACCTGGACATACCTCGCCTTAACCCAAAGTTGATCCAAGATATGTTTGAGGTCAGGGAGGCCTGCCAACTTCACCTTCTTGGCCTCCTGATATGCAGCTTTGTCTTTAGTGTTTTTCCCCATTATGATTTCATTTTCTAGCCATTACAGATTGTTCCAATTTTGGAGTATGTTGTTTGTCTAAGCTCACCTTCCCTATTTCCCAACCTTAAAAACCAGAATTCTGAAATAGTAAAGCTGAGTTATCTATATATTATTCTATGAAAGGCTTGCAAAAAACAGTTTTCATTTAAAAAATATTGTTAGTTTTTTTAGCGAACTTAAAGCTATACATAGTAAACACAATATCTCAATTTTAGAGAACAAAGAGGTGAAATATTCTCTTGAACTGCTAAAAGTAGGATAATAACAGTAGAAGAATCCTTTCACTCTCACTTCCATTATCACTCACACTTATATAGAAAATATAAAATTACTTTACCAGTTCATATAGCTCAACTCTCTCTGATATGGCGCCATTTAGTATTCTGTACTTGATATTGGGGATTCTAAGGCAATCACATTTCCATGTCAGGAGATATCTATAACTCTCCAAATCCCAGCATGGTGGTGCTTGGTGCACAGGACCAACACAAAGGAACTAGTCATCAGCGTTATAATAAAGATAGCCCAACATAGGGTGCTTAAGCTGAAGTGACATAGGAAAAGGGTGTTTAGCACAGTAAAAGTAATAATAAATGGAGCAATCATCAAAACTTGGCTGCGCCCCAAAGGGCAGTCCATAACTGAGTTTTGTTCAAGGCTAGAGTGCATAGGTGATTTGGTTTTGAAAGAACCTGGTAGGCCCAGTGGTATACCTGAGGTGGTAATAATTTTAAAGAGGATAAATTGGCTAACACGTCATGAGACCTCCTCAAAGAGGTCCATGCATAGGTTCTCCAAGTCAAATTTTGAAAAAATGTAAAAAAGATTTTGGGGTTTATTGGGAGGATGACCAATGAGAAACATCAGTCTCAAGCAAACATAATTAAGCCAAAACAGTAAAATCATGGACTGAAGAAAGTGGTTCTAAGCCTTGGTGCACCAATAGGCGCACACTTCTATCTGATAGGGTAACATACTTTGAAACTGATCTTACTCAAGTGATCAATTGAAGTTGAACCCAACTCAAGCTTGCAATTTCATAAATAGGTTGGGTTTTAACCCCCTTTGAAAATTAACTGGATTGTGCCATCGTTGTTCAACATATAGCTTGTCCGTTTTAGTGAAAGAGCTGAAACAAGGGACTGGGCGCTTTGAACCTCACTTGTAATAACCTGGGCATACCTGGCCTATACCCAGCGTTGGTCCAAGTTTGCTTGAGATCAGGAAGGGCTTGAAGTTTAACCTTCTGGACCTCCTGCCACCCAGCCTTGTCTTGATGTTGGTGCCTTCAATCAGGTCATGTAAACATGACATTACTCTCTCCTCTTTTTGGGATCCACCCCCCTCTCCAGGGGCATTCACCAAGGAAAAGATTTTATGGGTTTGGGCTAGCTTTGTGGAAGCATCAGCTTGCTTGGACTTAGATCCTGAAGTCCTGGGTATATGCTCATGGAATGCTACAATTAGATCTTGGGCATGAGCGCAGTCATGCACTGGGGCCTGCAAAGGGTGGGTTTGCACCAATATGCTACAAATAAATTACGAAGTAAGAGCCATGTTACTGACCATACTAGGGACAGGACTGCCAAAGCCCATCCCCAAACCCTTCCGCCATGCCTCATCATTGCCACATATTCCCACATCACTGTCCCCATGACGCTGCACATCAACAGCAGGGTCTGGGACCAGGAAAAGGCCAAGAACGACGCCCACGCCACGCCAAGCTCACTGGTTGAGCTCATGGTTCTGATCTGATACTTAAATAATTTTTAGTAAAATTATACTTTTATTAGCAAGCAATCCTGTTTTTGGGAAGTTGATATGACTTGATGATATGATACTCATACTAGTAGATTGAAGGGGGAATTGAGACAAGTCTCAAGATTTACAGAAAATGTATATAAATTATATTTGATCAAAATGATGTCCATTTTGCAAATCAAGGGGAATACGCTAAGATTCAATATAAACAAGAGCTTCTAGAAATGGGAAGACAAATAGAAGACAACCAAGCCAAGGATGCATCCAGCTTGGGAAACTGAGATATAAAGAGTCACATGGAGGATTGAGAAAAGGACTTTTCCATGGATTAGGTAGTTGAAGATAAGTTTGCTCTTTTGTGTTAAATAATAAAGGTCAAAATAAGGGGTGATAGCTCCATATGTAGTTTATCAAGTTTTATTAAAATCAGAGATCATCATATTGTCCAATTTGGTTGCTCAGTGGATAATGCCCTGTGCAAATTGACTCAGCGGAATCAATCCTATAAGCCAAGAATCAACAGTGGTGCTCACTACAGGAAGCCATTGGTCAACTGTAGTACTTCAAAGCTAGGAAATGATGATGAGCCGCATTTGTTTGGACAAAATTTTGATCAGATTCCACATGCATTATGCTGAAGAAGTATGGGAGGCAATTAACAACAATATGTTATTATTTACTGTAACTGAACCAGGTAATGTTGAGGTTATGATCAATTTACAATTAGGAAACAGCCCTGAGCTGACAGCCGAGCAATAAGGATGCTCCATGAATGTGACCCCTCAGCAGCTGTGGGATATTATGAAGCGGTTGTTGCACAGATATCAATTATATGAGGATGAGGTGGTGGAGTATGCCTTGAGTTTGTTTCATAACCAACAAGACCAAGAAAATTGCTACGCCCTGTACATGTTCTATCTGGATGCGACTACAATGGGATTGGCTCATCGCCTTGGTACTCAGGGAATCGAGGAGTATCTTGTCGCCTATGTGCAACCATTGATTCACCAGCTACTGCATATGCTGGCTTGCCACAATATAGAGATTGGAGATGTAATGTGGTTCACTCAAGCACAGCAAAATGATACCCGCCTCCTGCTCAACTGCCTTGATCACTCTTTTTTGGAAGTACGGGGGCGCTGGTGCAGATGGACCATTGTGTTGGGGACATCCACCGACTATTAGACATTTTGGTATCACAGTTAAATCTAGAGTTACCCCAGGTAATAGGAGAACTATTGAATCGACATGGCCTATCAGAAGAATGGATTCAGGACGTAACAACGTTTAGAAGCAATACTGAGCGCTTCATGATGGATCTAGTGGAATGGGCAGAAGCGCTCAAAGCCATAATTTCTCAGATTAGGGAAAAAATAACACTGATGGAACAACAAGTGGCAGATCAAGTCAGTTCCATCTCAGCTGAAATAACCCAACTTTGCATTGAATAGAGAAGTCAGCAATTTACAAATAACGCACTTATCCTTTGGTCAACATCCCTCAAATATCTCCAGATAGTCCGTTGGGTTACCCAACTGAAAGTTGTTAGCCAGGTGGAGCACAGTTGAGCTTTTCCTCTTCTGATTGGTGAGACAATGGAGTATGCAGACATGCAAGGATGGCTTGATACCCTTTGACGGGTTAAAGAGGAATTGATATGGGAAAAAGCCGCCCTCCTTAACCAAATAAACAACGCTAATCATCATGCGGGTAATGCTAGCTGGAAGCATGCACAAATGCAGAATATAATCGAAGAAGTCCTCTTGTGACTAAAAGAAGTGGAGCAACAACTGAACGTTGAGTGGGAATTCCATTGGGAATTGCAACGTCAATATGAGACACTGCAATGGGAATTCCATGATGGGCGGTGTAGATGCTATATGGTCAAAACGGAGCAGTTAATCAACAAACATTTTGCAGAGCATGCCAGAGCCAGGGGAAATGGTGCATTTAGTGGTGATTCAAGGGAAGAATGCTATGGATCAGCTAACAAATATCCCTCAGGCAGTGTGATGGACCCACCATGTGACACTACTTCTTCTGAGTTCATTTTGACAGATCCAAGTCTGTCCATCTGGCCATATGATAGTTCACTAGGGGGTGGTTCCCTTAATCGCTTAGGAACCATTTCGCCTGCTTCTTGCGTCAGAAGCCTGAAGCAAGGTGAAGCTGTTCAGATCAAGAAACTTCCTCCCTTTAGTCATGACAGAAATCTACATGGTTGCTTCAAGTGATTTGAATTTGCCGTGGAAGGAGCTTCAGATCAGCAGAAAGTGACACTGTTGCTGTCCACCTTAGATGTGGAAAGCGCTGATCAAGTTACCTGCTACCTTCCAAATAGCTCGGTATCCTATGAAGAAGTTAAAATGATTGTTCTTTGGCTGTTTGGGGGCATGATAAGATGGCCCAATGGAAGGCTGACTTCCTGACTATACAGTTTCACCAAAATGAAACCCTGTTAGAATTTGCGGAACATTTCTTGGCAGAAGCACATGTACTACTTGGAGCTAACGTATTATCCACTGAGGATGTTGGTATAGCAATGACAGCAGCCATCAAACCATAACAGGAACTATATAATTCTATGTTTCATGTTTTGGATGGAGATGCAGGACTTATTCGAATTTTGAGCACCTTATGTCGACTCTCCACCATGATCAGCGCCCCTAATGTAGCCTGAAAAATCTCTGCTGTCTCCACACCAAACACTTCAGGATATGGGCTGCAGCAACCGAGCTATCAACTGCTGGAACGTATTCAACTCTCATAAAAATTAGTGGTCCCTTTTTGGCCTATGTACACTCCGCCAGTTCATCCATGACCCTGGAACCATACCATCAATTTCCAAACTGGCTTTTCCGCTGCAAGCTATATATGTGAACCTTTTATAAATACCTGCTTCCAATGCGGATGAAGAGGGCACTATGCGGGTAATTGCCCCAACAACTTACAAGTGTATGTGATGCCAACTGAAAAAAATTAAAGCAGGGAAAAGCTCAAGCAGAGTAGAGACGGGACGCTCTACCTCCACTAAGTCCAATTCAATTGTCCCTAATGATTCCCTGCATCTCTTTAAGATTTGGAACTAAATTAGATGATTTGTTATACTAACAGCTTCCCCCTGGATATCCCCACTTCCATATCTGAGAGTAGGAATTTTCCCCCAAGCTCGGAGCTCCTCCAGGATGAGCAGAAACCATATGCGTGGCAGATCCTGGAACAGACCAGCATAAGCAACGTGGATCCCTTGACGGATGTCACCTCTTTAGTAGGGGTTAATGTGGCCATATCAGTGGAAAAAATCTCTAGTGAGTATCCTCAGGTCAGCAAGGGCATTTCCTCCTTTTTGAGTAACACTAAGTCCTTGGAAGTACATGTAATAAACACTGATAGTTCTTCTTATTCAGAATTCACTTACTGTGAAATTTTCATTCAAAACACAAAAATCCGCACTATCATAGACATGGGAGCCCCTGTAACATAATCTCTACCAGGTTGGTGGCTAAGCTTCTGTTGAAACTGGATGTGGACCATCGAGTTTATATTGACCATGGAGACGCACAGCACTGTGTCAGAAGGAGCATATAGTGCGTTGCCTATATAATTTGTGTCAGTTTGGGCTTCCACTCCAGTAGTGGTTCTGCCAAATAACAACTATGACATGTTGATCAGTGCGGCATTTATGAGGAAATTTGGTGTTGTGATAGGTATGGTGGAGGAAACTTTTATTTTAGGACAACATATCTCCATATATTTTACCTCTTGTGGAATCCCCAAAAGATCTGTTCCGCTCTAATTAAATTAATCTAGTGTACAGCAACGGAGTGATTCCTGTTTGTTATTGACGAATGAAGCAGTGAACTGGGGCCCTCCCCAATCAGATTTATGAGTACAAAGGGATTCTGCTTTGGGAAGCGAGTTCTTTGAGCCTACCATATGGACACCAGTGTATAGTAGGGACTGAGCTTGAGATCGATGTCCCTTAAGAACTTTATGTGAAAATTATGGCACCTCACCAGCACACATGGCTTGAACCACATGTGGCTCCAGGGCTACTTTTTCTAGGAATGGGGAGGAGAGTGCTGCTAGCAAATTTACAGAAAGAAACAATAACGATCAAGTGGCACCAAGTGGTGGCTTACTTACACTTAGCTCTTATGGAGGAATTTTGCCATAATCATGATTTCAGCTTGTGGGAGGACCTTGGACTACTGACACGCTCATTGTTTGGAATATTGACCGTGGTTCCGCGGGAAGCACTTACTGGATTATTGTCAGAACAGCAAGATAAGGCTATGGCGTTATTTGAAAAGTATCAAGATATGTTTGCACATGGTGATCATGATTTGGGGTGCGCTCAAGGGGTGGTACATCAGATAGATATGGGGGATCACCCTCCCATACAATTGCAACCTATTAGATGATCAAAAGTGGTGGAAGAGGTTGTCTCCAATGAGGTGGATAAACTTATCATGCAAGCCATGCTAGAGCCATCAAACAGTCCATGGGCATCACCTGTGCTCATTGCAAAGAAAAAGATGGCTTGAATTGAGTGGTTATTGACTACCGCAAACTTAATAACATAACAAAAAAGGATTCTTACCCTCTTCCTTGGATTGACAACGCGTTGGACCAATTGGGTGGGGCGAATTATTTTTCTGCCATGGATCTTATCTCAGGGTACTGGCAGATCGATTTGCTATCAGTGGAATGGGTGAAAGCGATATCATCACTTCAAGAGGGTTATTCCAGCCAACTTTCATGCCACAAGGGCTGTGCAACGCCCCAGCTACATTCCAGCATGCCGTGGATATGATTTTAGGTGATTTAAAGCTGTCCTGCATCTTAGTTTACCTCGATGATATCAATGTGTTCTAATGGACATTTATAGAGCACCTCGCTCACTTGGAACAAGTGTTCCATCGCCTCACTACCGCTAATATCAAAATTAAGCCTCAGAAGTGTCATATCTTTAAAGAACAATTAGAATACATTGGGTTCGTTATGGATTCAAATGGGCTTAACTGCAGCTGGCTAAGGTAGAAGCAATAAGCAAGATGATATACCTAGGAAATAAGCGGGGTATTTAAGTGTTTTTGGGGATGGTTGGGTAATACCAACAGTTTGTTTCCAATTTTAGCTGCATCAGGGCCCCACTTTTCAGGTTGTTAAAGAAAAATGCTTCTTTAATTAAATGAAATGATGCCAAAATTCTTTTGAAATGTTACAAACCACGTTAGCAAGCGTCCCCATTTTGCAATAAGCCTAACCCTTAAAAACAGTTCATAGTGTAAATGGATGCATCCATCTCCGCTATAGGTGTAGTAATGTCCCAGAAGGATGATGACAGCGTGGAGCATTCTGTCGCATTCTGTAGTCAAAGTTTGAACTGTCATGAACAAAACTACTTATGACCAAGTGAGAGTGTTTAGTGGTGTTCTACGCTTACAAACAGTTTCAAGTATATCTACTTAAGGTGATATTCCAAGTAGTGACGGATCACGCTTCCTTGCGCTGGCTACAGAATCTGCGTGAACTGGAAGGATGACTCACATGTTGGGCTCTGAAGCTCCAGGCATATGATTTTGAGATTATACACCACTGGGAGTAAAACATTAAAATGCAGATTGTCTCTCTTGGCTGCTAATGGTCACTATCACGGTGGATTTAGCTGACATAATGTATGAGAAGATGGTGGTGAACAAATACCAGGATGAGCCGCCGCAGGTGATCAAGGTATTAGATGGACTCAGGAAGGACACTTTCCTACATGGGGAAGAACTATATAAGCAGACTGGAGACTCAACACTGAGTTTCCATAAACCTTCAGCTAGACCTGTGATTATTATGGATGCTCATCAGTCTGTAGGTCATGGAGGATAATAGAAAACGATGGAGTTTTTGCAACCCCAATACTACTGGGAGAGCATGCATTACAACATATTGAAAATGGTTAGTTATTGCCATCAGTATCAAGTGGAAACGCCTTTCCACAAGAAGACCACATACCAGCTGGTTAAACCCCAGTTCGCCTGGCACACCGTTTTCATTGATGTAGTGGGACCTCTGCCAACTAGCGCCAATTGATCCAAGTATTTAATTTGTTGCCATTGATAATTTGACCTGATGGGTGGAGGCCAGGGTCATTAACAACTTGGGCGCGGTCACCACTGCCAAGTTTATTATGTAGTGTGTTATACAGTGACACGGTTGCCTGCAGTTCATTCTAATGGACAACGGAACCAATTTCACTTTGCACATCCTACTAAAGTTGAATGAGTTGATGGCGATCCGCGGGTTTTTGACCACCCCCTATCATCCAGAATCAAATGGAATGGTGGAGCGGGTCAATGGAACCCTAGTGAACATACTCCATAAATTGGTAAAGGATTGACCCTCGGAATGGAGTGCCCTTCTACCTACAGCTGTGTTCACATATAATATCAGCTATCATTCATCCACTGGTAAGAGCTCGTTCCAACTGCTGTATGGTTGACATTTGGCTCTTCCCGCCTTGCTTTATTCGTGTGTAGAGGAAACTGATGGTGCGGACCCTCAGCAATATTTGAAAACTCTTATGGATACATTGATCAAGATGCAAATGAAAGCATACTCAACCAGTTTGGTTAATAAGAGTTGCGATCAGGCAGCTAGTCATAAGAGATGGAGCAGACTTCCACTGTTCGCTGTAGGGGACCATGTTTTATTCCATGACCAGCATGGATTTGGGCGGAAAAACAAGCTCTCCAACATCTGGTCTGGGCCATTTGAGATAATTGAGAAGACTAGCATGGATGTCTACACTATCAGGGAACCTGCAGGGGGTCAGATTATCAACTGAGTTCACGTGAAGTTCTCTAAGCATATAAACAGTAAGAACCTATTGTCCAGTCAAAGGGGGGGATAATGTCAAAAAGTTGATATGACTGGACAATATGCTACCCATACTGGCGGATCAGAGGGGGAATCGAGGTGAGTCTCAAGATTTATGGAAAAGGCCTACAAATTATATTTGATCAAAATGATGACCATTCGGTGAATAGAGGGGAATCACGCCGAGATTCAATATAAACAAAAGCTTCTAGAAATGGGAAGACAAATAGAATACTACCAAGCTGAGGATGCATCTGGCTTGGGGAACTGAGATATAAAGAGTTACATGGAGGATTGAGAAAAAGGACTTTTCCATGGATTAGGTAGTTTCAGATAAGTCTGCGATTTGTGTTAAATAATAAAGGTCAAAATAAGGGGTGATAGCTCCATATATAGTTTATCAAGTTTTATTAAAGTCAGCAATCTTCATATTGTCCAACTTGGTTGCTCAGTGGCTAATACCCTGTGCAAACTGACTCGGTGGAATCAAGCCTATACACTAAGAATCAACACCTGTTTTATTTTATTTTCTGTTTTTTGTAGAAGATGCAACTGGCCCTTCAGGGCTGTGACATCATATAATAAATAGCACTCTGTAAGTATTGAGTAAGCTCCCTCCTACACTAGGCTTATTAAACACTGTTCAGCACATTGCTTGTGAAGACTCCACATCCCACCGAATCATCATCCACTCTGTGCTTAAGCCCTATGTCATATCATAGATGCATTTCAGATTCATGATGTCAAATTTCACTAGCTCTGACTTCCTCAAGTTTGAGGCCCTTTAGATCAAAGCGACATTCAGATTGAACGTTACCCAACCTGAAGAAATGTATGGATCAGGTGCTTTCTGATATGCTACAGGCCCCAATTGTTCTCCAGTGCATCAAATTACTTCTGGGATACAGGATACTCAAGCCTTCTTATTACCTGACGAGAAACAACGATCTCTTCCACTTCCCACTCTGGTTCCCATCCTCGAGATAAGCCTCAGGATTCTCTGGGGGGCCTAAAAAACTTGAGCTTGCTTTTATGGAATACTGAAAAGATATGAAATTAGGGGTAGATCCAACTGATATGAGGCATGGCCCACCTTTTTGACAACTCAGTACAGCCCAATCCTCTTTGGCCCTAGTTTTCTCATGATTGCTTGATTGAAATATTTTTAGCATCCAGCAACATGAGATCTTCTTCCTTGTACGCTGGTCCAGCTTATCTCTTACCATCAATTTTCTCCTTGTAAGCACGCATGGCTGCATCTAAATTTGTGCTCACCCCTGGTGTACTCTCTTGATCATTTTGTAAAGTCTACCACCGCTTCCACCTTGGATTCACAACTGAGCTCCAATTTGAAGATGGGATTAATGCTATAGTTAGTGAAGAAGGGGGAACAACCAATTGATGCACGTTAAGCGTTTTTATAACTAAATTAAGCCATGAGGAGATAAAACCCAATCTGAATTATCTGCGGCAGTGTAACACCACAAGAACTGTTTGAGGCACTGGTTCACTCATTCAGTCTGCCCATCTGATTGGGGGTGATAGGCAGTTGAATGGCAGGGGCGAATCTGAAGAGTCTTACACAACTCTTTTTAAAAGATTGAGGTAAACTGGGGTCCCCGGTCACTAATGATTTCTTGAGGAACCCCGTGAAGTGCAAATACATGGGCGACGAAGAGCCTAGCCATCTCAACTGCAGTTATTGTAGTTCTGCAAGGGATAAAGTGGGCGAACTTCATAAAACAGTCCATCACCATTATGATAACATTGTAGCCATAAAATACACGCATTTCACAGTAAAATTACCAATAAGGAAGTCCAAGACCCTTCAGCCTTCTGAATTGGTACCAACTGTCTACTAGAGGCTGTCAATTTTGTTTCATTTGGTTGCAGACTAGGCACTCTTTGAAATACCTGCCTACCTGAGTGACTAACCCCTTCTAATTTTTAAGTGCCGAAAATTAGCTCTAAAGACTTTGCCTTCCCAGGATAACCAACGGTGATTCCGTCATGATGGTCCTGGATGATTTCCAGGCAAAGTGGTCCAGCAGGAACCTATAGGCGTCCTTGAAACCTCAACATCTCATCTTTTATGTGATAACCTCTGGTGATGTTTTCCAGATTCAATGCGCTCTTGGCAAGGAACATAGTATATTTTTCTGACAAAGGCTGAGAAAGGTCTACCTTTATGAACACACCATATTCCACAGTATTTTCCAGAGGATAGAGCTCTGGGCCATTTGCCAGGAAAGAAGGAAGTTGAGACATAATCTTGCACATTGGAATCATTAAATGGGTATTATGCACCTCAACCTCCTTAGGGTCAGGAGCTAATGCAGGGTTGTGGCTCAAAGCATCCGCCAAACCATTTTCCTTGCCCTTGGTGAACTCATAAGAAAACGCAAATTGGGCAAGGGTCTCATGCCAGCGGGTTTTCTGTGGGGTTAAGGCATGAGGCGCGTGGTAGTACAGCAAGGCACGGTGATCTGTACGTATGCAGAAAGGGTGGATGATCCATGCAAGTGATGACACCAATAGGTAAGCGCCTCAACTACTGCTATTAACTCTTTATCATATACAGCGTAGTTAACACTGGTAGTGACATCTTTCTAGAAAATTACCTCACTGAATGCTATATTCATCTTTGCCTACTTGTAATAGGCTGCTGTTATGGTGAATTTGGAGTCATCTGATGCAACAATGAACTCTTTATTGGGGTTTACATGGCAAAGAATGGAAGTGTATAGCAAAGTACACTTTACTGCTTGTAAGGAATCCTCCAAAATGGGGTACCACCGAAGTACTTTTGCCTCACTTGCCTTATACAAAGGCGCTCCAACTTCAGAAAGGTTCAGTTTGAACCTCTTAAGGAATGTACATGTCCCCAAAATGCTCCTCAATTCTTAAACTGAAGTTGGATTGGGCCACTCACAAATAGACTTCTTGTTTGGAGTTATCATGCGCCCTTGGTCAAACATGACGTTGCCCAGAAAGGTGACCTGGGACTTAAAGAATTAGCACTTACTTAATTTAAATGTGAGTTCAGCTGCCTCAAACGCTCCACTACTTGCCAAATGTGTATTGCATGGGACTCCTGATCATGGTAAAACACCAGAATATCATCCATGTAGGCAACTGCGCATACTCCAGAAGGCCCCAAAGCTGCATCATTATGCGTTGAAAGATAGCAGGGCATTCTTAAGCCCAAAGGGCATAACTCAAAATTGGAAAATCTTTTTCTGGTACGGAATGCAGTCAGCCACTCCTAGCCCTTCTTGATCTGAATCTGATTGAACGCAATTAACAATTTAACTTGTATAAGACTCTCACCTTCTCCACATAACGTGCAATCTGTGAGTCCAGTGGGATGGGATGTAAGTTTAGTAATGTGACGTTGTTGAGATCCCATAGTCTACGCATGGGCATAAGGTAACATCAGCCTTCTTTACAAAGAGAAGTGGGGAACATACAGGGGAGGTACATTGAAAAATTACGCCTTTGGCTAACTGCTCCTTAACCCTCACATCTAAGGCCGCTTCCTCTCATATGGTCAATGGAGCATTAGAAAGATATACATACCAGGTCAACAGTGAGCTTGAACTCACAAACTCTGAATGGTCTGGTAGTACATTAGCTGAAGCTGCATCAAATGAAGATTACAACCCCTTCATACAGAAAGGTAGGGGAACCTCCAAAGAGTGTTTCAGCAACGGATCAATGCTGAGGGTGTTAATATTGGGCCAGTGGGACAAAACGCCATGAAAGTTGGCTTCAGCTAAAGGGACAACTAACTTGTTACAATTCTTCAAAGTTAGGGAAAGGGTATTTTTTTCAAGTTGGTCCTGACGTCAAACTTTCGCCACCACTCTACACTCAAAATGATGGGGTACAAGAGTTTTTTGATATCTTGAAAGTGGTCAGACAAATGATATGTGCCAGCTTGATAGTTAACTAAAACCATGATTTTCAGCGTGGGAATACCTTGGGAAGCCCCACTATAAACATACCACCTGGCAAGTAACTCGCTCAAGGTATTCAGCTAGGTCTTAGTTAATAAAATTCACAGAGGCTCCAGTATCCACCAAAATAGTAGCGCTGATTTATTAAAGGGGAGGAAAGGATAGCTGTCAGTAAAAATAACCCATATGATATTTATATATAGCAGAAAACGCCAACACTTCACCACCAAACTCTTCTTCAGGGTCTAGCATCCCCCCAGGGTACGTTTCTGCATCAAAGAATGGAGAGAGATATTTGGCCACTCTTACTACTGAGGCTATATATCCCACCATATCTTCAGCAACTACATAAAAGTTTTCATTTTGTAATTGTAACATCTTCTCCACCTTCTGGGTTCCGCAGATCATGATTGTGGCCAAGCATGGGTCTCTGGGGTAATCTGATACAAAAATAGGTTCATATATGAGCCATATGGAATAAGTCATGGCTCAGTTATATATGAAAACATCATTATAAAACGTGTTTTGGGCCTCGAATGACCCTATACCCATTTCAGTGACAGATTGTATGACGTTATCCAAGGCCAACGCCACCAGGCCCTTTGTCAATGATCCTTCCTTCACCATCCAAAGCAGTGCCAAAGAAAAAAATTTGTGAGTGTTGATTTTATTAAATTTGGTGGAAAGTCAGGGAGTCATGACTCTCAGATTGTGAAGCATCCATATCCACCAGGTATAGGCAAGAAGTGTAAATACTTTCCAGTTGGAAGCAAGAATAACAATAGAATTCTCCAACCCTTGGCAAAATGTGAAAACAATGGTGAGCCTCACTGCAGCTATGGCCACAGGTGGCATACACCATTTGAACTTTGTGAAAATCCCACATGTAAAAGTTTGTGCATGTAGATTGGTGTATTCCCCTTTAGGTTGGGACCACCTAGTGCTAAAAAAGAAAATTTGTGCATGTAAGTTAAGAGGTTGGTCGTCTAATGTCAGGAGAGTATCTATAACTCTCCAATTCTTAGCATGGTGGTGCTCAGTGCACAGGACCAACGCAAAGAAACTAGTCATCAGTGTTAAAATACAGATAGCCTAGAAGAGGTTGCTTGAGCTGAAGTGATGCAGGGCGAGGGTGTTTAACACAGTAAAAGTAATAATAAATGGAGAAATCATCAAAACTTGGCTGTGCCCCAAAGGGAAGTTAATAACCAAGTTTTGTTCAAGGATAGAGTGCACAGGTGACCTGGTTTGGAGGGAACCTGGTAGGCCCAGTGGTATACCTGAGGTGGTAATAATCTTAATGAAAATAAATTGGCTAACATGATGTGAGACCTCCTCAAAGAGGTCCACTCACAGGTACGCCTAAGTTAGCATAAAAAACGTTAAACTAACAAAGGATTTATTATAGGGAAGATGACCAACAAGAAACGTTGGTCTTGAGCAAACATAATTAAGCCAACTCAGGGAAATCATGAATTTGAAAAAGTGGTACTAAGCCTTGGTGCTACAATAGGTACATGCTTCCATCCAACAGGGTAGCATACTTTGAAACTGATCTTACTCAAGTGATCAATTGAAGTTGAACCCAACTCAAGCTTGCAATTTCATAAATAGAATTGGTTTTGAACCCATATTCACTGATAAACTGGATTGTGCCATTGTCATTGAACATATAGCTCATCCATTATAACGCAAGAGCTGAAACAAGGGGCTGGGCGTTTTGCACCTCACTTGTACTAAACTGGGCATACCTGTCCTGTATCCAGCGTTGGTCCAAGGTATGCTTGAGATCAGAAAGAGCCTTAAGTTTTATCTTCTGGATCTCCTGCCGCCCAGCCTTGTCCTTGATGTTGGTGCCTTCAATCAGGTCATGTAAACGTAACATTCCAGGCCAGTTTTCTTTTGGCATGCATCTATCCTAACAAATACTTTGCAGTATTTTCACCTTCTAGTATTAGTAAACCAAAATTGCCTACCTGATAACTTTTGATGCAATAAGGCTGCAAAAAATAGTTGTTTATCTAGTTATTTTTATGAAGAAAAAATATTTAAGCATATATAAAAAGAATTGTGAACCTGATAAAAAAATTTAAACATTTTTATAATTCATATCTCAAGTAAGTGATCTCACTATACTATAGTTTACGTTAAATAGTTAAAAGATAAATCATTTTGAATTACACTTCATATTAATAAAAAATGGCAACTAAAGCTAGATAGTTCTTTATAAATTATCTTACAGAGACATAAAAAGTGAAAATATGAACAAAGTATCCATAACCTTGAAAGTAAAGTTAATATTCAGGATGAAATTATATCCATATATATCTTCATAATTAAATCTTAAGTATAGCATCTTTATATGATTATTTTATACATTATAAAGCACTTTCTTCTAGATGATTAGCAACTTTAATACACATATTGTAAAAGGTATGCTAATTAAAGTGTTTCCTATTTTTTAGTATTAGTTGTTCCCAACCCAACAGGGGGAGCTGCTACACATCTTTATCTTTAAATGGGCCAAACAAAGAAATTGTTGCAATTCTAATATGACTGGACAATAAGCACT